>PVKS010030494.1:0-24335 GCA_004027875.1 Aplodontia rufa
GAAGGAAGGAAGGAAGGAAGGAAGACAGTGAGCCGAGCCATTTTTTTCTACAAAGCTTCCAGGGTATATTGATTTCAGCCCTGTGAGATTATTCACATGTCTCTTTGCACCTGCAATTCTTTTAACTTACTGTTTACAACTACGTTCTTAAAGCTGATTCAGTTTCCAATTCTTAGCAATATTTCTTCATACTTGAGTACTTTTTTCCTAAGAGATTCACAGTATCTAGTAGTCCCTCTTTTTGATGCTAACAGCCAGTGACTGGTAGTGAGTATATCCATTACTTCAACAGAATTGCAAAATATTGATGTTCTAATTTCTATAATCCCTTTTTCATTTAATTATTTTATAAAGTCAAGCCTCACCTCAATTATTTATCTTGAGATAGTTTGTTCATTAGAATCTGAATAAATGCTTGATTTTATTCCTTTTATTTACTAGTTTTCAGATATCTTTTTTAGTCTCCTAAACAAGTCACTCATAAGAGCTTTTTACAAAATTTTCGGTTGCTTTATTATAGATGTTCAAATTATCCCATCTTTAGTCAATGAAATCCCTTTTAAGGTCCCTGAGGTTTTTTGAAGTGACACCAGGAGCTTCAGGGACTTGCTTTCTTCCCAGTTTGATATTATTTTTCTGATTTGTCTTATGTATTTGATGTCACCAAAATAGAAATGCATCTCTAATAATCTCTAGTCTCTTTTTGTGGGCAGCAGTGTTTATAGACAACAATCTGAGCACTACTTATTGCTACTGAGTTGATATTTCTTTTTAGTAACTTCCTGGTGTCTAGTATATAAAATATGTGTTTTGTAAGAGAGATTACATCATGAATTCACATTTATTCAAAATTTAACTTTTTTAAGATTTTTACTTACCATCTATAACTTCATATTAAAATTCATTTCTTGTACTCAAAGATTTTGGTTCTAACTGCATTAACTACATGTTAACTGCTAATGTAATTATTTATCATATGTACTCACATGTGCAGCATATATAGTTAAAAAATGATGCCATTATTAATATTATTTTGAAATCTGGAATGAGATCTCACTGCACATTTTTTATCCTAAGGATACATGTTCTAGTGTACACAATCAAACAAATACATCTAAAGTCACAGGATAAATTTGTGATGTGTAATCATATTCATCGATTTCATTTCAATTTTCATCTTTATATAGTTTCTATAAATTTAATTTTTACAATTATATAACATTCACATTATTCAAGTGTGTATTCAGAGAAGTTACTTATATGTCTTTAACCCACTCCATTTCTTCTTTTATATATGTTTTTAAGCCTTTGATTCTTTCCCTTCATTATTCAAGGAAAAAAATATATATTTGCATATATAAATTGTATTGATTAAATAAATTACATTCATATCCCACTTTTTTAGATAGAGAACATTGACAAACATTAAAACATTTACCCACCTTGATGTATTTTGCTGAATACAGAGATTTTCTTCATTCTTATACATCTATATGTTATTCCATTGTGTAAGTAAACCTTAGTTTGGTACACCATGAAATTAATGGGTATTTGAGTTGCTTTCTATTTTTTGTTTTTATTATTTTTTGTCTGTGATATCATTTTTAGTGCATGGGGCATACTGTATATATTTTCACTCTTGTTTGAAAATGATGTATTTTCTTATCTTTCAAAAATTTCTGGCATAGAGCAGGGGTTCAGTAACAATTGTTTTAAATAAACAAATGGACAACCAGACTAATTAAACTAGCAAAAGTAATTACATAGTAATTCCCATTTTTAAAAAAAGTTCCCCTGATACTGTAGTTCCTTCCAGTTAATTCTTTGTTACCCTGTTTTTTTTCTTCCCCACAAAATAAAATTGTATTAAAGAATACTTTGGTAATTACTTTCTTCATTCTTTACCTTTCAGATGGCTCTGTCACTACAAATCCACTACAACAGATCTGGCCAAGGGTTAAAATAACTACCACTTTGACAAATCTAATGGATAATTTTAGTGCTAAATTTTGCTAGGGCTCACCTTAATATTTGACACATTATATCACACATTTTTTAAAAATTCTGTTATCACAGAATGGTTTGCTTTCTTCCCTTTGTGTGTCCTTCTCAGCTTGTTTTACTGATTTCTCATGTTGCTTTTATGACCAAAACATTTTTATTTATTCAGAAATATTTTCTGCATCCCTTCACTTCTCTATTATACTCCACATAATATCACCAGTTTTCACTGAATTTTAAAGCACCTCTTTAAGATAACTCCCAAATTTATATTTCTTGCTAAACTCTTTCTTGAATTCCAAACTTGAAAATCAAATTTCACTTCTAATTTCCACAAAATGTTTCCAAGATAATGAATACTCAACAAGTGTGAAAATGAAACTTTAGTCCTTAATCCTTCCCACCCACATAAAATAGTTTTTCCTTACTCATCACTAATATCTCTTATAGCCACAAAATCTGACTTTAAATGCTAGAAATTGAATATTGATATATTGTGTGCCAAGTGTAATTTATTTTAATTCAAAAATATGTACTTTTTCATGTCTTTATGGCCACTGCCATGACTTTAGCACAAGCCATCACTAATTTTTTTTGGACCCTTTCAGTAACCTTTTCACTCTTTTCCTGAAAAAAAAAATGCAAAACTGATCTTTTCAAAATATAAATAAAATCACATTCTAAACCTCTTTTTTTTCATAGTGAAAAGGTCATTTAATTTGAATTCAAAAATTCTGATTCTGTCTCTGCCTTGCATGACTTTCCTTAGGTCATTTACTTTTATAATTCTCAAGCTGTTCCCTGTATACAATCACTGGATTTCATTAATTTGTTTCTCAGACTTATGCAGTTTTAAGATTCTTTAAAAAAACATAATTTTATCTCCTTTATCCAAACTTTATACTGTTTCCATTTTACAAAACACTTGTTTGCATTTATCCTTATTGGGTTTGTAGCATTTTTGAACCTGAAATATTCTTGACCATTTTCTTTTCGAATATTATTTTTGTTCCATTTTTTCTCTGCTTTCTTTATGTACCTCAAATAGATCTTTCACCTTGTTTGATGTCTCCAATGCTTCATTTTTTATTCTACATACTCCATTGTCTTGTATGTCATTGGATATTTTCTTTTGACCAACTTTCAATATTACAATTCTGTTTTCAGCTTTATCTATTTTGGTTTTTAGAGAGTTAACTATGAAGTGTCTATTTGTAGTGTTCTTTGTAGTTAACATTACATTGAGTTCGATAATTTTGAATCTTTGATGCTTTTTTAACAGCTTGAAACAATTTTGTGTTTGTTTTCAAGTATTGTTTCTGCCACATTATTTTTCTTTCTTCTTTTTGACATCAAATTACACTTTTGATTTTTCAATTTTATCCAGTGAGTCTCTTAAACATTCAGTTCTATTTTTCCTATTTATTTTTCTTTTTGATACTTCATTTTTATATTTTCTTGGTCCTGTTTTTGATTTCACAGATCTTGTATTTTGCTTTGTCAATTTTGCAATTTTTAGCACACATTATATATTCTCCTTTTACCCTCCCTTTAGATTGTTTTTATTTGTTCAACTTAGTCTTACTTATTGGAGGGACTCATTGTTACATATTAATGAACATATGGATATTGAAAAACTAAGTTAAGGCTGATCCCAGCCCATGGTCTCCCTCTTTTGACCACTTCCTGTCCGTATGTTTCCCCTACTTTTCCCCCATATTATTTGGGCTTCTCATGGAAGTGGAGGGTTCCCAGCTACATTGATAACTCCCCTGCTCCCTCCCTCCAGCTGCATTGATAACTCCCTTAATCCTTCCTTCTCTTCCCTTCCTGTCCCCTTCCCTTCTTCCCCCAGGTTCATAGTCATGGTCCCCCCTGCTTGTGTAAAAATTCACCTATGTGAGGTTATTATTTAGCTTAGCTAATTTTCAATCTGTCTTAGATGTATTCTGGCTTCCAAAACTATATTATGCATTATGCAAAGATTTAATTTTTCATGAAATTTCTTTTTTTCACATTTTATAAAATAGAAATAATGATTTAAACACAGAGATAGAGATACACAGGTGATTCAGACTCTAAAGTAGACAAATGTATAAAAATAAAGAAAATATGAACCAAAAATTGAGGAGTGGGAGAATTCCAACAGGATATTGAACCTGTGAAACAGAATTAAATGGACATTCATAATCAGGAAAAATATTTAAAAATCTAAAATTAAAAATTTCACAGAAGAATCAAGAGACTGGGGTGTGGGTGATGTAGGAATGATTCTGTTAAGATCAAATGCATATCATATTGTTACTTTAAATGCAGTTATGATTATACAATAACTCAACTCCTCAATTTAAAAAAAAATTGCAGTTGACAATTTTAAAAATTGGCAGTTGACATTTTAAACTTCTTAACGAATTCCAGTTGTACTCTCGCTTTATATAAAAGCCCAAATTCCTTATCATATTCTCAGGCCCCCTGCATCATATGGGTCTGGCTTGACTCTTCATCTTCGTTACTTTTTTAAATAGTGATATGGAATTTCAATTTTAATTTTTATATTGAGTATCACATATCCTCTTCTATGAAATTTTTTTTATTTTTTACCTTTTATATTGGTGCATTATAGTTTTACATAATAGAAGAATTTTTTGTTACACATTGATACATGTACACATCATGATAATATGATTTGGTATCATTCCTTCCCAGTCATTCCCCTCTTCACTATTTCCCCAGTCTCTTTTTTCCACTGATTTCCCCTTGATTAATGTGTGTGTGTGTGTGTGTGTGTGTGTGTGTATATTTTTTTTAAATGATTTTTCCAGTTTCAAATGTTTGCATTGGTACTATTGAGTATCTCAAGGGTGCAAAAAAATACCATATGGTATTTATAACCCCCCTTTTTCTCTCCCTACCCATATAACCAGACTTCCCTTAGTTCATTTGTTTACCCATGTTTAATGGATATATTATATATACTTGATCTTCTCTCGCCATTTTATTTGTTTTACTCTAGCTTCCACATATGAGATAAAACATTCAAGTTTTGTGTTTCTGAATACGCAAGTTCAAACCCCAGCACCATGTACACAGAGAAGTCTCCGAGCAACAAAAGCCATGTGAAAAAGTAAATAAAATTGATTCTGTCTTTCTCTCTCTCTCTCTCACTGTCACTCTCTCTTTAAAAAAAAAAAGTCTTTTGAGAATTTTTATCCATTGGCCCTTACATCAGTCCTATAACAAAGCTAACCATTTAATAGTATCCTATCTTTATAGATGAATAAAAACAGAAATACAGAGAGGGTTAGTGCGCTGCTTAGAGTCTCTGGGGAAATCAGTGGCAGATTAGAGCCCGAAGGCCTTCTTTCCAGGCCAGCAAATGATACTTAGCTGTCTGGGTTCCCTTTCCTGAGCTATAGAATGCACACTCAAGCATCAATGGGACTTGAATATGAGTAAAAACTTTTTGGAAACTAGTTCTCTGAATATAGAATATATTCTGAATATAGAATCTAGAATCTATTCTTCAAAGAGAATGATTTTCCAGAGAGTTGCAATGGAAGTCTCAGGGAATTCTGACATGAAAATTTCTCTTTACGTCTATAATCTTCCACTTACAAGTAATCTTTCCTGGAGCAAAACATCTTCTATGTGACTATTTCCTTGCCTCTAAAACTGATACAGTAATAGAAGCTACTCTCATGGGACAGTCAAAAAAAATTCATTGAAAGATCTGCAAATAACTCCCTGAATGTTCCTTATACACAAGAAATCCTAATACTAAGGTATAGAGACTTAGTCTCCATCCAAGGATGTAATATTACCAAAAAGTTTATAATTTTTAAATTTATATTTTAGGCACGCAAGTATCCTATAGAAATATGGAAACCCTTTTTTCATGCTTCTCATCTCAGGCACATGTTTTCTTAGTGAATCAACCTCTAAACTAGGCAATAAGACAATGATCCCTGACCAGTTTTGTTCAAAGCAGCTGTGAAGGTAATTCAAAATTTGTTAAGCATTCTATTTCCTAAGAGAAACAGGCAATGTAAATAACACTAAGCAAGCAACTCCCAATAGAATGTCCAAGAAAAACACATGCAGAGGAGTCTAAACATTACAAATAGTTAGATTAGACACCTAACATCTATATTGCTATGAATTAATGTGTCAAGTTTTCAACCTAAAGAAATTATGTGTGACTGACAAAATATAAAACACCATTTTATTCTCTTTAAAGGGAAAAAATCAAAACCACATAAAAACCCAAAAGATAAAATTATACCAGAATTTTTCTTCAAAATCCCTTTCTTTGATAATTTTTGATGAGTAACTTTAAAATCAAATAAGATTTATTATGCCCTTCTCTGTAAAACATATTCCTGAATTTTCAAAGCATTCTGATCTTATAAAAGCATAGGGAATTCATAGATTTTAGTTTATGAACAGGTAACATTTATTTTGTAAGATGTTAAATGACTTTAAAATATTTTTTTCATAGGTATTGTATTGGTTATCAATTGCTGCCTAGAAATGTATCCCTAAACTTAAGGATTGGAAACTATAAAAATTCACTACCTCTTAGTTTCTGTGGTTCGGGAATCCAGGAGTGGATTAGCAGAGCTGTATCTCATGTGGCTGCAGTTAGAACTGTTGGTAGAGTTGATTAGGCCATAGAAATCGCTTCCAGTAGATCCATTTCTCATGGCTCTTGGCAGGAGGCTCCTATTCTTCCTTACATATGAGCCTCTCCACAGCCTGCCTGAATGTCCTAACTTGTCATCTGCTTTCTTCAGTCAAGTGAACCAGGAAAGGAAGGCAAAAGTCACAATGCCTTTTAAGTCCAGGACTCTGAAGTCTTGCATGGTTTCTTTTTCTTTCCATATATGGTCATAAGAATTAAATCACTAAGCCCAATATTGGTCAAAGTATACTGTTATATTGTATACATGTGTAGATATATAACACCAAATCCTATCATTATGTACAATTAATGCACCAATAAAAAGTATAGAAAAAAATCACTAAGCCCAACTGGTACTTTAGAGCATATGATCAGGCTCCACTAGTTTTTTTGTTTGTTTGTTGTTTTCCTTTTTTTTTAATTTATTTTTTTTTTTTACCAGGGATTGAACCCAGAAAGTCTTAACCACTAAGTCACATCCTTATTACTTTTTAATTAATTTATTTATCTTTAAAATTTTGAGATAAGGTCTCACTAAGTTGCTTAGGACCTTGCTAACTTGTTGAGGCTGGTTTTGAACTTTGATCCTCCTGCCTGCCTCAGGTTTCTGAGTCCAGCCATTGGGATTACAAGTGTGAGCCACCATACCTGGTCAGGCTCCACTTCTTGAAAAGAATAGTATCAAGACATTTGCATAGTTATTTATTTTAGAGCTACTTCTAGTATTTATCTGTGAAAGAGAAACAAGCATATGTAGGCAATGCCTAATTATCTGTTACCTTTGAGGTAGTAGGGTGATCAGAGCCCACATTCAGGGACATACCAGCCAGGTAAAACTCTTGGCTCTAATATGTCCTACCTAGCTGTGTGATATTGGGTAAATTAAAGAACTACTTGTGCCTCAATGTTTTCTCTTTAAGTAGAAGTTAATAATAGTCCTCACTTTTTAGGTTTCTTGTGGGGACTCAAAAATATGAAAAGGTGCTTAGAATGTTTCTTGTGACACTGTAGTCACTCCATAAACTTTAATGATTAACGTGAGTTAGTCTTAACCTAAAGTTCAGCTACAGGTTGATGACTCTATTTCCATAATCAGAAATCTATTTATATTTCTTTGTCAAAAACAGATTTCAATTGATTTATTAAACATCAGACTTATCTTACCTAAAACAACACAATTGATGATCTTATATAAAAATCATTTTAAGAATGCTTCATCAAGGGCTAGAGCAGTGGCTTGGCAGTTACGGCGGGCGCTTGCCCGGCATGCACAAGTACATGGGCTCAAACCCCAGCACCCATGTACACAAAAGCCATGTGAAAAATTCAATAAGAATTGATTCTCTCTCTCTCTCTCCCTCTCTCTCTCACTGTCCTCCTCTCTAAAAAAAAATAAAATTAAATTAAAAAAAGAAATGCTTCATCAATTATATTTCTACAAGGAATTACTTCCTCATCCCCAATTTAAGAGCAATTTTCTTTGGAGTATTTTTGTTCCCATAAGTAGTTTTATTTTTACCCAAAAAAGTATTTATCTGATATTTATTCTTTTCAAATAGTGGAATTAAGTTAAAACAATGTTGTCTTAAATTAGTTTGGTTAATTTGGTTTTCTCTTTCAAAAGCTCTCCCAGCTCTACCTGAATGTACTTGATTTTTATTCTTTTGATAAGCTTATCCTGTACTATGCTGTGTTTCTTTACAGCTTGATTGTGGTGTGTCAAAACTGCTGGGCTCTAATCATGAACCGCTTTTCAAAAATTCAATTGCTTCCCAGTAGCTGAATACCTACATTCATCCACCAACTGTCAGTATCCTGCTGCCTCCTCCTGTGGGGAGTTCCCAAGCCCTTTTTATTTCAGCAGCTTAATGAGCACTTTGAGTTGTGAATACTATTTTCTCTGTGAGACTAGGGCCATGAATCCCTCCCAGTCACCCCACCTTTCCACCACATTAGAGAGAAGAGGAAAATACTTCCCCCTCCCAACCTCACCGTTCTTTCTCTTGGCAAATCAAAAAATTCTCAGCCCTTCTAAACTAGCTATTACCAATCCTGCACCTCAATCTCTCTCTCTCTCTCTCTCTCTCTCTCTCTCTCTCTCTCTGCCTCCTGCTCTAAAACAAACAATTTTTGTAGAAGCAAGTTGTGACAGCAAATCTGTCACATGCTAAAGTGACCAGAATGGAGTAACCCATCCAAGACTTCAGAGTGCAAAAATGAGGTGTGTGTGAATAAATCATTTACTTGCAAACTTTTATCTTCAAGGTTTTTCACTTCTTTCTGAGATTATGTGTTTCTTTTTGAAGACAAAAGAGGATATTACATCATATTTTCTATCTTATTACTTGAAAAACTTTTAGTATTAACTATGTACTACTCAGTAATTTTTGTTCCCTTCCCCATTTCCACCTCCCACTACAAAATGCTTCCATCTTTCAAACACACACATATGCATGGTACACTTTTTCCCAAGGTGGAGTCCCCTATCCAAAATATTTCCTAGGTTACTACTGTCTAAAAATATATGTGGTTCAGCATCTATCCAATGAGTTCCAGCATATGGGACAAAGCTCATAAGATTGTGTCCTTCACTCAGTGCTATGTGGGTAAATTACTTAAGCTTGCTAACCATTGCCTATTTGTGAAATGGTGATAACACTACCTTACAAGGTTAATGTGAGGATTAAATGTGATATAGTAAGCACTTAGCACATTGTCTACCAATGGGAAAGGAGCTAGTGTATTTTAGCTTTTAATATAATTATTTTTCTTATATCACTATTATTTAGCAAATGTACTTCATTGATTAAAATGACAAAACTATATCATCAGTTGATGAGTTTCAATGTCTCCGTCCTACTCTTTATTAATATTTTGATATTACAAAACATGATATAATGATAGACATTCTTGCAAAAACATGTCCACACACTCATGGCTAAATTTCTGTTTGCAATATTCCCCAAGTTGTCAATAATTCTATAGATAGTTGCTATGCAAAGATTAAGAATCCCCCCCCCATTAAAATGATCCTTTCCATTATTCCACTGATAAGTTTACTGTGAAGGAAGTATAATTATGGTGCTTTGTTTTCTTTTGCATAATGCAAAGGTATTTATGATATAGGTTATATTAGGATTCTCTATAGGAACAGGACTAATAGAGTGTGCATTTGTATGATTCTAAAATGGGATTTGTTAGGTAGACTTATATGATCAGAAGTCCCACAGTGTTTGTCAGCAAGCTATAAGAAACAGAGGAACCAGAAGTTGTTCAGTCCAAGAAGCAGGAGCCTCAAAACAAGAAAGACCAATCAATGATGAAGCCCCAGTATGATACTGAAGACCTGGGAACCCCCTGGAGAATTGCTGGTGAGAGTGCACATTGGAAGAGAGAGAGAACTGGAGTCCAGTATCCGTAGGCCATGGCAGCAACAATAGGTGTACCCACTGCAGGACAATCAGGCTTGCAATCACTGCAGCTACCTCCTTCTGCCTCTTGTTCCATCAGGGCTCCAGGCTATTGGATAACGCCAACCACCCACATTCAGGGTGCATCTTTCCCCTCAGTTTGCTGTCCTAACCTGCCAACTGTCCCTGAAACCATCATCATAGACACACCCAGAATTCTCTTAATCCTAGGTATTTCCTAGACTTCTCTCAATCCAGTCAAGTAGGTGATCCAGATTAACCATCACAAGATTGTCCCTTCAATTGACATCAAACTGTATCTCTAAACCATAATTAATCTTGAAATAAATATAATAATATTGTACTTCTGCCTAACATGATATACCTATCCTGTGTATAACACACTAATTTTCTTCTGAATATGCACTAATTTATTCCCCAGGATAGGAGGTGAAGTTTTTGAGTGATGCTTATTCTTCTTCTGGCATCTCACAACTTAAATATTATACTGTGGAATTGACAACACATATATTGACAGTTAACATTACATTAAATAATAAAGGAGTAAGAGAGGAGAGAAAACAAGGATGTCTGTGTGTGTGTGTGTGTGCGTGCGTGTGTGTGTGTGTGCAAACGTATTTTAATAAAATAGAAAAGAAATACTTATGAAAATTACAATCTTCATTTCTGTGACTGGTCACATGGTCATAGCTGCTATTTATAATTACCTTTTTCTAGTACCCATTCTGTATTCCCACTTTAGCAAGCACTTAAGCAGGTCATGGTTCTCTACATGGAGAGACACCTTCCTTCCTGAAGGGTCTAAGTCATTTGTCATCCTTCCTGGATTGACTTGTACTTTTCTATTGACTTTAATAGCAGGATGTAGTAATACTAAAAGATGTCTAAGGGATCTCCTGCACTCCAGGTATACTCTTTCTTACCTCCATTGTGGAGTAGTAGTGCAATTTCTCCTTGGTAGTCTGGATCATTCACCCCCGGCAACAGCATAACTCACTTCTTGGCCTGTTGACTCAGGTATGAGGAACCCAAAATAGCCAGGGGGAAATAATTTTTTTCCTCGTCCCATAATTTGTATTGGTGCATTATAATTATACATAATAATAATAATAATGAGATTTGCTGTTACATATTTGTACATGTACACAATACTATAATACAATTTGGCCAATATCATCCCCCAATACTTCCCGCTCCCTCCTTGTCTCCTGCCCACTGGTCTTGGTCCTTTTACTTTTCTAATCTCCATTTGTTTTTCATGAGATCCCCCCCCCCATTCACACACCTTTCTTTTCCTTTTTCCTCTATAACTTCCACATCTGGGAGTAAACACATGACCTCTAACTCAGTGGACTACTTGCCTCCTGATAGACACATTGTCCCTCTG
Organism: Aplodontia rufa; assembly: GCA_004027875.1. NCBI lineage: Eukaryota > Metazoa > Chordata > Mammalia > Rodentia > Aplodontiidae > Aplodontia > Aplodontia rufa. The sequence continues at coordinate 11,501 of PVKS010030494.1, forward strand.
GACAGAGCATAAGGTTGTGGGGACAGAAAGAAAAAAGTTGTTAGTGTATTCCTAGTGGTAATGGAGATTAGTATCATTCCAATTTCCATCTCTTGAGTTCTGGATCCATAAATTTTAGCTATGAGAGAAACAGTATTATATATTGGATGCTGATTCAGAACATATACAGATTTCTGGAAAACAATGTCCCAACATTGCAAGATATTGTCACTAGGTTGATGCTGTGCCTGCATCTTCCAGAAGTCATTCTACTATGCTGTTCTATCAAACCAGCTCTTCAGAATGGTGGGGAACATGGTAAGGTTAATGAATCCCATGAGCATTAACCAACCCACTGCTGTACTTCCTTGGCTGTGAAGCAAATTCTTCAGTAAGAAATAATGCTATGTGGAATACCATGAGGGTGGATAACACATTTTATAAATCCATAGATGATGATTTTGGCAGAAACATTACAGGTAAGGAAAATCCATAGCCATGATAAGTATCTATTCCATTAAGGACAAGGTACTGCCCTTTAAGTGATGGAAATGACCCAATACAATCAACTTGTAACCAGGGCAATGATCAATCAGCCCAGGGAATGATGCTATATCAGGGGTTTAGTGTTAGTGTCTGCTCCTGAAATATTGGGCACTTAAAAGTGACCATATCCAGGTCAGTCTTGGTGAATGGAAATCCATGTTGCTGAGCCCATGCACAACTTCCATCCCTGCCATCATAGCTACTTTGTTCATTAGCCCATTGAGCAATGATAGGGGTAACTGTGGGAAGAGGTTGGCTGATATCCACAGATGAGGAAAACTTATCTGTTTGATTATTAATGTCCTTCTATGCTGAGGTCACCTTTTGGTGAACATTTACATAACTGGGACACAAGTATCTTTGCATCCTTTGACAGTCTGCAATGGTAAATCCACATACCTCTTCCCCAAATCATTGTCAACAACACTCCATTCCTGTTCCTTCCAAGTGCCCAACCATCCAATCAAACCATTGACTGGCGTCCATGGACTGGTATATAGTTGCACATCTGAACATTTTTCCTTCCTAGCAAAATGTACAACTAGTTGCATTGCCAGATGTTGTGTCCACTGTGAATATTTCCCTTCACAACTGTCCTTTAGAGATGTCCCAGAATGAGACTATAGTGCTGTAGCTATCCTCTTTTGTATGGTACCTAGATATTATGCAGAATCATCTGTAAACCAGTTCCTAGTATTCTCTTCCTCTGTCAACTAAGCCATAGGTTCATGGTAAGGAACAGAATATATTTTAGCAGCAGTAGGAACCTTGATCATTTGGGGAATGTCTTCATGTAACTTGTGCCATCAGAATCCGATTAGCTTGATTGCGTATGTACCACTTCCATTTGATGATGGATTGCTGCTGTGCATATCCAACTTTATCACTCAATGGATCAGATAACACCAGTTCATTATTAACAGCTCAGGTTGCATGATAAAGTAGTGGCTCATCTTCAAGCATTCAGTTTCCACTAAGGCCCAGTAATACCCTAGTAGCTATCTGTCAAAAAGAAAATAGTTGTCTGAAGATGACACCTAGGTGTAACTCCAAGACCCCAAGGGCCTCCTTTGTGATTCATCTATGTGGGCCTGCCAAAGGCTCCAAACAGCATCCCTATCTACCAGTGATCTCTCCACTACCACTGGATCTGCATATTGTATAAGTGGCATAGTGGCCTGAACAGAAGCCTAGATCCATTGCACAGCCCTCTCTTTTTCTAAACCCCACTCAAAACTAGCAGCTTTCAAGTTACTCAATATATTGGTCAAAGTAATGCATTCTGTCTAGGAATGTGCTATATATCCAAAAATCAATCCAAAATCCAAATATGCTTTCTAGTCATTGTGGTTGTAGGAGGGGCCAGATGAAATAACTTATTATTCTTCACTTTAGAAGGAATATCTTGGCAGTCCTCACACCACAGGACTCCTATAAATTAGACTGAAGTAGAAGCCCTTTACATTTTAATTGGATTTATTTCCTGTCTCCTGACATGTAGCTGTTTCACTAACAAGTCTAGAATGGTTGTTACTTCTCACTCACTTGGATTAATTAACTTGATGACATCAGTGCATTGAACCAGTGTGATACCCTATAAAAGAGAAAGGCAATCATGATCTGTGTGAGCTAAGTTATGGCACAGGGTTGTAAAGTTTATTTACTCCTGGGATAAGATGTGAAGGTGTATTGCTGGCCTTGTCAGCTGAAAGCAAATTGGTTCTTGTGGGAATTATGAATAGGTATGAAGACAAAAAGCAATTTCCAGATCAATAAATGCATACCAGGTTCCAGGAGATATAATCTGCTCAAACACAGAAACAAGATCTGGTACAGAAGCTAAAATTGTAATCACCAACTAAATTAGGTTATGAAAGTTACCTGTCCTTTCCCAAGATCCAACTATCTTCTGCACAGGCTACACAGAAGAGTCAAATGAAAATGTGGTGGAAACACTACCCCTGTGTCATTCAAATCCTTGATGGAGGCAGTGATCTCTGAGATCCCTCCAAGTATGATTTATCATTTTTAATGCACTGTTTACCCAAGTACAGACAGATCTAGTAGCTTCCATTTGGACTTTCTCACCATAATGCTTTCACTCTACAGGTTAGAAAACCATTAGAGGTTCTGCCAAGTGCTAAGTATAATATATCCCAATTGTACATTCTGGGCTTGAGAACATAACCAGAGAATAAGTTCAGAAGAGCCATGGACATGCTGTGAGTGAGAAAGAAAGAATCAATTTTATTTTTTTTTTCATCTGGTCTTAGTTCTTTGAATACTTAATTGTGTATGTGGTGCTGGAGCTCAAATCGGGCCCTCCTACATGTCAGGCAAGCATGCTACTGGTGAACCACCACTCCAACCCTGTGAGTTGGATCATGACTAAAATTCCAATGATTATCAGACCTCCATAAGCCCCTACTTTGACTGGAGGACCACAATAACATATTGGATCTCTCGGAATCAACATAAGTTCAGACACAAAGTTCTATAGCCCCTGAAAGATCTGATTATTTCATTACCATCAGTGCACATGAGCCTAAATATACATCCTTTGTGGGAAGGCTGGGAGGAAAATTAATAGGAAAACTTTCTCCTACTCAGAGGGAAATGACCTCCTCTTACATTTAAGGAGTCTGGGTCTGTCAACAAGATCAAGACTGGGAATTGTTTGAGGGGCCATGATTCTCTTGCATCATTATTCAAGGCAGACTTCTGTATATTTGCCCAGCAATTTTCTGTTTACATAAAGTCACTGTAAGAATTTTTTGAGTTTTCTGTTTATTTTACTTCTGGGAACACTATGATTATTCAGCCAATGCCATAAATCTATGGAATTTGGATCTTTTTGTTCACGGTTTCTTCTTCGAGACCAATATGGTGCGCATAAAGACCTTGACCTTGGTGGTTGAGTGCCACTGCTTGCTCCTTGCTACTCTGGAACCCAACTATACCAATCACATTTAAGCGTCCCAGTCCAATTAAGTGACCAAAGCTCCCACTCTAAGGTCTGGTGTTCTGAGAAGAGCAATGACAGAGATCTTCAAGGATGCTAGCATTATCCTCATAAATGACATATCTTACTGGACCCTTCAAGTGTGGAGGAGATATTACACAACAATTTTTGAGCCTTTGAATCCCATCTGTAGCAGTAAAACAAGGAATATTAGGCATTTCCAGCTCATTCACAGTATGCCATAATTTGATCCATATTTTAGTCAACCAACCAAATAAACTATTAGCACCTTTCTTAACACTTTGAGCTGCTACATTAAATCCTGAATCTCTGCTTAATGGACCATATCAATAAATTCAGCCCCATCTAATTTTATGTTTCTGCCACCATTACCTTACACACTGAAAATATATCTCATACATGTTCCCTTGATTTCTGCTTATATGAATTACAAAAATCAAGATGTTTCTTTGGAATGTAGTACAACTCCTCATGGGTCACCCTGCATACCTAGCCTCTAGGGGCCTGATTAGACTTGTGCATAGTTATAGGTTTAGAGGCAAAAATGGATTGCAAGGATTGTTTTGCATAGCAACTGCATCAGGGAAGGTCATTACTGTTTCTGAAGCAATGCAGGATTACTTCTCTTAGGGAGTGGTGGAGAAGCCAATACCACAGTGGGTGGGGGTGGGGATAGTTCTCCCACTAAGAGTGAGGAGGCCACTTCCTCTGGCAAAATAAAACCTTCAGAATGTAGAAATTCTATGACCCTAGCCTCATTAAGGGTCCTCCCAAATTATAGGACCCCATTGTTTTCCAATCTGCACTCTTTAATTGCAGACACACTTTGAAGCACTAATGCAGCCAATGACAAGATAAGAGTTTGTGTTTCATTTTTGGCAATTTTAACCCTACAAGAGAGAAGACTCTTCTTCAGAACACATTTAAAAGCCTTTAGGCTGGTTATGCAATCTAGAGTTGAGATATTCCACTCCTGGGTATTTTCCCAAAAGAGCTAGACTCAGCATATTACAGAAACAAAGCTACATCAATGTTTATAGGAGCTCAATTTACAATAGCTAAACTATGGAACCAACCCAGATGCCCCTTGCTGGATGAATGGATTCAAAAATTGTGGTATATAGGCACAATGGAGCTCTACTTCACTATTAAAGAGAACGATATCATACCTTTTGCAGCCAAATGGATGGAAATGGAAAAAATTATGCTGAATGAAATATCCCAAACTCAGAGAATTAAGAGCCAAATGTTTTCTTTTATATGTGGAAGCTAGTGTAAAGCTTGTGTCAGGACAATAGTCAGCTGAGTTTAAGTAATAAACTCACCATAGTTGAAACTCCACATAAGCTGGGGGAACCATGTGTATGAAGGTGGGAGAAGAAGGGAGGAAGGCAGGGAGATGGGGGGATATCAATACAACAGAGAATTCTCAACTCCCATTAGAAGCCTACCTATACACATGCAGGAAGAGAAACTCAGAATTATCAACAATTATTATACATGTATATGTTCATTTCAATCTATAATATGGTGGGATTACAGAGGAGACATGAGTTCAGAGAATGGATGAAGGGGGGTAGATCCTGGTCTAGGATTGGCCTTAACTTACTCTCTCACTATGTCAATATCCATGTATGTATGAATATGTCACAACAATCCCTCCAATATGTAAGACTATGTCAAACTCATTAAAAAATATATCTGGAGCTGAGAAATTGAGTCTTCGAGCTCTTCTTTCTCCTCTGATACTTTGTCTACTAAAACCAAGAGAAAACAGCCAACATCATTATATTCCTTAGTTTTCCAGAAATAAGTCAAAAGTATTATAGGGCCACTAAACTTCTCATCTCTTACAAGTGGTTAATCAGGAGCATTAAATTCATTTGCTTTACTTAGTTCTTTAAACAGTTCAAGCCATGGATTTTCAGTGTTCTCCATAGTGCCAGAAGAGTCTTCAAGCCAACAAATTTGGAGAGCCAACTTCAGTAACCACAAAACAAATAAGAAAATACATCTTTACAACTCTAGGTTTCTGTAACCTCTCCTAGCACCCAATATGTATTAGTCAGGGTTCACTAGAGGAACAGAATCATATGTACAGAATAAATGTATATGTTATTATAAAAGTATCTTATCAGATAGGTTTACACAGTCAGAAGCTGGAGAGTCATCTACATGCTGGAGAACCAGAGGAAACAGTATCTGGCCCAGCTAACAAGCCAGAGCCTCAGAATAAGAGGGACAAACGGTGTAGCCCCAATCTAAGATTAAGGGCCTGGAAACTTCCAAGATAGTTGCTATTGAAATCCATACTGGAGCCCAATGTCCACAGTCAACGGGAGCTGCAACAGGCATACTTGCTCAAGAAAAATAGATCTTGCTGTACTACAACATCTATCTGTCTTCCACCTTCTTCCATCTTTTTTCCTTCCAGGCCCTCAGACAATTGGACAGTGCTCTCCACATTTAGAGTGGGCATTTTACTGTTCTACATGCCAAAGGTCTTTGGAAACACCATCATATACACACCCAGAAAACTCTTAATCCTAGGCATTTTGTAGGCTTCTCTCAAACCAATCAAGTGGACAATTCAGATTAACCATCGAATAGGTTGAATTGTGTCCCCTCAAAAGATATATTGAAATTCTAAACTCTGGTATATGCAATGTGATCTCACTGAGAAATAGGGTCTATGTGGATGCAATTAAGGTAATGTTGTGAAGATGAGCTCTAATCCAGTATTACTGGTATCCTTATAAGAAAGAAAACTGTACATACAAAACCAAGAAGTATGGAGGAAAGACAATGTAAAATACATATCATTGCCATGTATCAGCAAAGTCAGAGTTTAGATTAATAATTTATCTAGACTCCACAGAGCACCAAGAATTGCATTAATAAATGAAGATAGAAAAGAGAGGGAAAGATTCTCCTTTACAGGTTTCAGGGAGAATATGATATTATTGGCACCTGATTACAGACTTCAGACTCCAAAACTGTGAGACAGATCACAAATTTCTATTATTGAACAATCAAGTTTGTGGAGTTTTTTAAATGGACACCTTAGGAAACCAATATAGTTTCCTTCTGCATATGTGTTGGTATTCAGTCTCACTTATTGTTTTATATAAGATAAAGAGAAAAATGAAAATACTGAATCACTATCTCACTTAAAGTATCATTTCTCTTTCATAGAAGAAAAAATACTGTTGTGGGACCATTCAGAAAGAGTTCATATTGTTGGAGGTGCATAAAAATCTTGACATGTCATGTCAATAAAGTATTCTTTGAAGGACATGGTTTTCACATAATACAAAACCTTTCAAGACAAATTAACTAAGATTCTCTATGTATCCATCTATTCCACAAAAGTCCAGATACAATGTTCAAGTTGGGAATGTACCTCAGTTGGTAGAACAATTGCTTAACCTGCACAAGCGCCAGAATTCAAATCCTGACCACACACACACACACACACACATTCACAAGCAAGTCAGATGTAATATTTTAGGCAGAACCCTGGTTTAGATAGATATACTCACTCTGTTACTCAGAATTCAAATGTTCAGATCTTAACCAAATTAACTCATACTACTCCTTCAAATTCCTGCACAATCCTTGTTTCTTTAAGGACAAAGTTTTCTCCCCTACTTAGCCTTCCAAATGTCCTCCATTATATGTGTTCTCATAATTCTATGTACTTCATCTTTAAAGCACTTACCACAGCTACATGTATTCATGCAAACTTGATTAACTTATGGATCCTCCAAAATCGTGTAAATTACACAAATACAAAATTTGCCTTCTAGTGAGGATATTTTACCTTAACCATTCTAAACCCAGACCATGACTTACCAGACTAAACACACTCAAAAAATATTTGTTGAAAGAATTGTTTCAGTGCTTTCAGAAGTAGTTATATAAATGGGGCATATCCAGAAAAGATAATATATACAAGTGTGACATTATACTTTAATTTTCCAAATACAAATTCAAGGAAAGAAGAACAATGGGATGGGCATTGTAGTGCATGATTTATAATCCTAGAGACTTGGAAGCTGAAGAATCACAAGTTCAAGGCCAGCCTCAGCAACTTAGACCTAACCTCAGCAACTTAAATGAGAACCTGCCCCCAAATTACAAAAAAATAAAAAGGACTGGGGATGCAACTCACTGGTAAAGGGTCCCTGCGTTGAATCCCTAGTACCAAAAAAACGAAAACAAAACAAAACAAAACAAAAAAAAACAAAGAAAGAAAAGAAAAAGAAAGAAACAACACCAACAGCAACAAAAGAAACAACACCAACAGCAACAAAAAGGAAGAGCTACGGTAGTATGTTCCTGAGGGATACAACAATGTGAATCTAACAAAGAGGAACTGAGTGTAGCTGTGAATTGAAAAAAAATGAAATTTAGATAATCAGAAAGGAGAAAACAGAGCCTTAACTGATTCAATATGCCAGTTTTGGGTACTGGATTGGTTTTTTTCCATGAACCTTACACCTGTGTTTTTCATGAGTGATGCCATCTTAATGTAATATTTCATAGTGGAAATTCTCAACCTACAACTGTGACATAATTATTTACTTGGTTGGGGAAAAAAGTAAGCATTTGTAACAAATATCCCATAAACCCATTGTAAACAAGAACTTTACGTACCAATACTACCATGTACCTCACATGGCTCATTTGCATAAGTCTTTAATATTAATCACATAATCATAAAAATACAGGACAACAAAGATATATTCTAGAAGTCCTATTACTAAAAGAAACTCCTCCTAGGAACATATTAGTTGGAACAATATCATATTTACATAATTACACTTGCATAATTATATTTGGTGATTGTTGTTTTTTATTTAAGAAGTGATATATTTCAAAAAAATTGGGAAGACATATTTCACTATGATACAATTATATTTTGGAATTTCAAATTGCAGCCTACTAGAAATTTTAAATATGTGATACATTATGTATGACCTTTTTTTGTAAGAAAGAGTGGAACAATGAGAGAGAGAGAGAAAGAGAGAATCAATTTTATTTAGTTTTTATGTGGCTTTCATTGTTTGAGATTTTGTTGTGTACATGGTGTTGGAATTTGAACCCACACCCTAGTGCATGCCAAGCAAGCGCTATAACTGCTGAGCCACTTATAGTGACCTTTTAAGCTGAGTTGAGACCATGAACTCTTATTTGGATTAATATAAAGTTAGTTCCTTTTTTTCCAATGACTTCCAATCATGGCAGAGGTAACTCCTTTCATTTTAGTTAATATGTAGGGCAGATCAGAATAATTAGAACTAGGGAGCTAGACCTCTGGTGTTACTATAGTGACATCTAAGGAATCTACGTCCTTATGTGTACCCCCTGAGTACACATCTAACTAGTGGTATACTCATTGACACCTCAGTAAATCAGGGATTTGACTAGCCCACTTTCCACTTGGCAAGTCTCGAAGACGTGCTTATGAAGCTACTATTTTAATGGATGTCCCACAGACACTCCCTCACAGAGACCCAAGATGTGATATTTTGGGATCTGGTAGCAGGCACAGGCTATAAAAAAGACAAGGAAATTTATCAAAATCTAAGTTATTTAAAATAAACTATTGCTGGATACAGTGATCAATCCCAGTAATTTGGGAGGCTGAGGCAGGAGAATCATAAGTTCAAGGTCAGACTGGGCAACTTAGTGAGATTCTGTCTCAAACCCAAAATAAAAAATAAAAAGGGGTGGGAGTGACAGTGATAGAGTGCCCCTGGGTTCAATCTCTAGTAGCAAAAAGAAACAAAGACAAAAAGCACTACTAATGGAAGCCAGAAAATAGGTAAGGAGACTGATATTAGAGTTTGAAAGAACTGGTGACCTATGCAGTTAGTATTGAATCAACTGGCAAAAAAAGAGTCATCAATGAAATTATATACACAGATGCAAGCACATATATGTGTATGTATGTGTGTGAGAAAGAGAGACAGAAAGGGAGAGAATCTGCTAAGGAGGATTACAGGAAGAATGTTTAAAATGCTGATTGTCTTTTTTTAAGAGCATATGATAAAGTATAGGTGAGGGAGATGAGCTAAAGAGAGAGCTGCTAAGTTTTCAAGCAAAATAAAAAAAAAAATACTGAGAAACCAGGATTTCTGGGTTTTGACTATAAAAGAACTACTCTATATCTCCAGACTGTCTTGACAGAAAATATTCTCAGAGAAAAAAAAATGGTTCCAGGATAAATATCCCATCAAAGATGAAAGACTTTTTGTTCAGAGTTGTTTGTTGTTTTGTTTTGCTTTTGGAGGGACTGGGGATTGAATCTATGACCTTGCCTATGCAAGGCAAGTGCTCTACCACTGAGCTACATCTCCAGACCAAGAGTTTTTATTAGGACATCTAACATTTTCAGGAGAGTGCCTATTACACTCTCTCCTTCTTGACAGAAGACCCTACTGTTTTAAACTTGTGTTTCCATAAATATCTAATCCCAAAATAGTTTTGAAACAGTTCAGAAAATGTTGTCTCAACAATAAAAGAATTGTAGATATGGCTTTTGTCTACTGTAGCGAACTATAATAAAAAGCATATAAAACTTACATTTTCAAGGGAATTGGTCTTGTTTCAGTGTTTAAAATGGACAGAGACAGCTCAAAAACAGAGGACTCAGATCCAACAGGATGAAAAAATTGCTCAGCCATTTTTATGAAAAAAGATTTCTCACAGGGAAGCGTCAAGAGCTATGAATCAAAGAATCACTACGGCAGTAGAACTGAGTTTTAATAAAGGAAGATTCCTGTAGTAGGAGAGATAAGAAAGTCTAAAAAATACAGCTGACTCAATCTTAGAATTTTGAAGAACCAGTGACTATCGTATTCTGCCTGTTCTTCAGATGGGATTTTCTAATGCAATTAATCTTTTATTGTCTTTTATTTAGTACCATATAAAAAGCCTGAAGTAGCTTTCTCATGAATAAGAGATCATGTGTAGGGAAGTCCCAGGACTGATCATCTCAGACGAAATCCAGTATATACATGAGTACAGCTAACTCCGTTTAAAGCAGAGCCACATCATCTCAGCACAGTGGTGCACATCTGTAATTCCAGCTACTTTGGAGCTGCAGTAGGAGGATCGCACTTTCCAGAGCAGCCTTAGCAATTTAGCCAGACCCTCAGCTACTTGGTGACACCCTGACTCAAAAGAAAATACAAAAAGGACTGGGGCTATGTATAGCTCAGTGGTGGAGAAATTCTGGGCTCAATCCCTAGTACAAAAACAAAACCACAAAGCAGAGCTATGTGGTAACTTCCCCCTCTACTCTGTGGGTGCTGAGAAGATCACTGTAGATATTAAAATAGTGAATTTCTCAAAACAGTGCCTGGCAAGAAAAATTTGAATAAGGGAGAAAATTGTTTCGATTTCTTGACAAAAGTTTAAACAATAGGTAAAACACAAAGATTAAATATCTTTCAAGAAAATATAATTCCAAACCGAAATATTACGTAGTTCCAATAAACTATTAAGAATAATAAGAAATTTGGACTGGAGTGGTGGCTCTGCAGTTTCGGTGCTTGCCTGGCATGCACCAGTATGTAAGTACAAACCCCAGCATGACGTACACAACAAAGTCTCAGAGGAAAGGAAGGCACACGAAAAACTAAATAAAAATTGCTTTTCTTTCTCTCTCTCTCTCACTGTCCCTTCTTTCTTAAAAAAAAAAAAAAGAAGAAGAATAAGAAATTTAAACATCAGCATACACCAACAGAACTTTGTTTCCCAAACCAAAATATTTAGTAGTTCCAATAAACTATTAAGAATACCAGTGCTGGTAAGAAAGTAAAATTTCACCAGGTTAACAGTCTTTTCAAAAACTCATCATTATTAAATCACAACTCTAAAAGCCAAACTAATTTTCTAATCTTCTCATTAGAAATTCCACTTCTTTCTAAAAGTAATTTATATGAGCATATCTAGGAAAAATTTGTTAACCATACCATCCAGATGAACAACTGCTCTTTTAATTACTCTAGAAGTAGCTTCAACTTGAATCATATACAGATACATAATGATGAAAAGTGATGGCTCCATTATTCTGTTTGTAGCTGAAAAAAAATATGAAATTTGATTGATATTCTGGCACCATATTTCAAAATAAATACTAAACAGGATTTGAATATGTTTTGAGAAATGTAAAGAAGACAGTGAGAATAATGCATCCTTTGATCAAAAGAGTTTTAGTATTTTAATATGAATAAGAAAGCATTAAAGAGATGTGTAAGGACTTCATAAAAGGTTCATAAGAAAACATTAAAGGCATTTCATGAAAGGATCACAAAGAAAATACTGCATTATGCTAATGTATTTTTATAGATGTATTTATTTATCTATTTTAGAGAGGGAGAGTGAGAGAAAGAATTGCTTTTATTTATTTTTTCATCTGGTTTTTTTTCTCCAGCACTTAGGTATATACGGGATGCTAAGGTTCAAACTTATGTCCTCCGATATGCCAGGCAAACACTCTACTGGCTGAACCACCGCTCCAGCCCCTTGTATAGAAGATTTAATCATAATCATTCAAAATTGGAAGCAACCCACATGTTCAATTGGCATATATGGCTACATTTGCCTAAGAGAATATATGCAACAATAAAAGAGTAATGTGGCTGACTATGAAATGTATTATACTAAATAAAACATCAAAATCAAAAGATAACATTTATGTGATTTCATGCATATGATATTATATCCTTTTAGACTACTATTGATCTCTGAATTTGAAGAGTTTTATATGATATAACAGATTAGTTTTATATTTATTGGGGTTTATTAAGCTTCTTGGATTTGCAGATTTACATTTTCACAAAATTTGGAAATTTTTCTACCTTTGTTTTTTCCTTTCGTTTTGATTTTTTCTCATCTTTTTCATGGAACTGTAACCACATGGTTAAGCTATTTGAAGTTGTCCCATGTCTTCCTAGCTTGTTTTATTTTTTTTTTATTATATGCCCCCATTGTTTCATTTTGCACATTTTCTATGGCTATGATTTGCATTTTGCTGTTATTCTTCAATTTTTCTCGGCATTATGGGTCATGTTTTCTTACTTCTTTACATATTTCCTTACTTTGTGATTTTTACTTGTCACATACTAGAGGTTTTGCATTGCTATACCACATATTCTTTTTTTTTTAATATTTATGTCTAGTTTATTCAGAGCAATTTTTATTTTTTTTTAATTTTTTTTATTTTTGAACAATCTTACAAGATTTTAACAAAATAGTATAAAATGTGTATAAAATGTGTAAATATTCTGGATATTGCAATTATCCCCAGGAGTG
>PVKS010030495.1:0-24339 GCA_004027875.1 Aplodontia rufa
ACAATGTGAAAACACAAGGGAACAAACACCCCAAACAAACCATAATGCCTCAACAACTGACTCCATCTACACCACAGTGAAGGAAACATCAGAGAAAGAATTTAGAAAGTTCATAGTTAAAATGGTCTATGAGCTTAAAGACGGAAGGAGTGAAATTAGAAAGAAATGACAGAGAGATTCTGAAGAAGATCCAAATGGAAATCCTGGAAATAAAAGTCTCAATAAAACAAATCAAAAATTCAACAGAAAGCATCACTAACAGATTAGAGCACTTTGAAGACAGATTCTCAGGCCTCCAAAACAAAGTACATAATCTTTAAAATAAAAGGAACCATAAGGTAAAACATTAAGAGACCATAACCAGAATATTTAAGAAATCTGGGATACCACCAAGAGGCCAAATTTAAGAATTACTAGGGCTTAGGAAAATCACCTAGGGGACTGGAGGAACTGAATATAGCGGAATCATACCAGAAAGTGATGTCTGACCTCCATGAGATATCCATTTAACTGAGGAGTTCTTCTGGGGGAAACAGCAACAGGGGGAACCCAAGCTGGACATCCATGATATGGCATTAGCCCTGGATAACTAAGTATATATACATTGGTTCTTGAATGTTTGATAATGTTTCCCCCTCAACTGTATCTCTATATCCATCTAATAAATTTTAAAAAAAAAGAATTACTAGGGTAGATCAAGCCTCTGAAATCCATGCTACAAAGATACACAATCTTTTCAATGAAATATTATCACAATATTTTCCAAATCTTAAGAAAGAGATGGAAATTTGAATATAAGAGGCATATAGGACTCCATGTATACAAAATCATAATAGATCTCCTCCAAGACACAAGATAACGCAAATGCCTGACAGAATAAGAATTGGAAAAGCTGCAAGAGAAAAGCGGCTGGCCACATTTAGACATAAACCAATTCAGATTTCAACTGATTTCTAAACCCAGACCCTAAAAGCCAGGAGAGCTTGGGATAAGATATACCAAGCTCTGAAACAAAATGGATGTCAAACCAAGAATACTATGCCCAGAAAAAATAAGCTTCAGAGCTAAAGATGAAATTAAAACCTTCCATGATAAACAGAAGCTAAAAGAATTCATAACCAGAAAGTCTACACACAAAACACACTCAATGAAATATTTCACAAAGGAATAAAAAATAAAAATGAAACCAGAACGAAGAACACTAGAATAGTCAATTAAAGGAGAATCAAGTCTTATTTAAACATTAGAAATAAATCAAAATGGAAGGAAATAAAAATCAACCCTCTATAACATTGGATTTATAAATGGTCTATAGACATAGGCTGTCAGATCAGATTAAAAACCAAGACCCAACAATGTGCTGTCTGAAAGAAACTCACCTCACAGGCAAAGACATTCACAGACTAAAGATGAAAGATTGGGAAAAGACATACTACGCAAAAGATACTTGTAAACAAGCTATTCTCACATCAGATAAAGTAGACTTCAAGACAAAATTAATCAGAAAAGACAAAGAAGGTCACTTCATATTGCTTAAGAAAATCATCCAACAAGATACAATGATTATAGATATTTATACCACAAACAACGGTGCATCTAGGTACATGAAATGAACCCTTCTCAATATTAAGAATCAAACAATACAGTAATACTGGGTAACTTTAATAGACATCTTTCATTCAGAAAGATTATCAACAAAGTAAGTAAATGTCTACAGAACTAAACTAATGCAATTAATGATAAGGATCTAACATAGCTATAGAGTATATTATCTGTTAATGACTGAATTCACTTTCTTCTCAGAAGCACATGGAACATTTTCTAAAACGAACCATATTGTAGGTCAGAAAGCAAATCTTAGCAATTACAAAAAGACAGAGATAATACCTTGCATTCTATCAGATCACAGTGGAATTAAATGAGAAATCAATAATAAGATTAAAAAACAGAAACCACTTGATCACCTGGAGATTGAATAATATACTTTTTTTTAAAGGATGGAGTGCTTTTATTTTTTTAAAGAGAACGGGATAGTGAGAGAGAGAAAGAGAGGAACTTTTTTTTTTTTTTTTTAGTTTTTCATGTGGCTTTCATTGCTCCTAGACTTTGCTGCGTACATGGTGCTGGGGTTTGAACTCGCATAAATGCCGGGCAAGCACTGTAACCGCTCAGCCACCACTCGAGCCCTGAATAATATACTCCTGAATGATGAACAGATAGTAGGAGAAAGCAGGAGAGAAATAAAAAAAAATTAGAACTAAATGAAAATTGTGATACAACAAACCAAAATCTCTAGGACAGAATGAAGAAAGTTCTGAGAGGAAAATTTATAACACTGAACTCATACACCAAAAGAATAGAAAGATATCAAATAAATAATCTAACATTACACCTCAAGGCCCTAGAAAAAGAACAAACCAACATCAAAATCAGTAAAAAGTCTAAGCTAAAATCAATCCATTTGAAAAATAAAGATCAATGAAACAAACAATTGGTTTTCTGAAAGGATAAACAAGACCTTAGCCATCAATGAACCAAAAGAGAGAAAGAACACTCAAATTGACAAAATTAGAGATGAAAAAGGAAATATCACCACAGACCCTACTAAAATCCAGATGATCATCGGAAAGTATTTTGAAAATTTAGACTCCAATAAGCTAGAAAATCCTAAAGATACACACAATTCCCAGAGACATACAACCTACCAAATTTAGCCATTAGGATATAAAAAATTCAAAACATCAATATCAAGTAAAGCAACTAAAGCAGCTACCAAAAGCCTTCTAACGAAGAAAAGTTCAGGACCAAAAAGATTCTCAGCCAAAGTCTACCTGAACTTTAAAGAAGAGCTAGTACAATACTCCTCAAATTAATCTATGAAATAGAAGAGAGAACACTGCCAAACGCATTCTCCAAAGCCAATATCCCCCTGTACCACAACCAAAAACATTTCAAGAAAACTTCAGACCAATATCCTTGATAAACACAGACAAAAAAATTCTTAATATATTGGCAAACTGCATATAAAAATATATTAAAAAGAAAGTGTACCATGATCGAGTGGGTTTCATCATGGTGATGAAAGGATGATTAAACACACAGAAATTAATAAATGTAATTTGTCACATAAATAGTGTCAAGGTCAAGAATTACATAATTATATCAATATATGCAGAAAAAGCATTTGACCAAGTACAGCACTCATTCATGTTTTTTTTTTGTCTTAAGAATCATTTTTTTTTTACTGGTGCATTATATTTATACATAATGATGGGATTTGCTGTCACATATTCACACACTCTGAGGGTTGGGGATTTAGCTCAGTGGCAGAGTGCTTGCCTAGCATGTGCAAGGCCCTGAGTTCAGTCCTCAGCCCTGAAAAAAATAAAAGACATATTCACACACTCTGGAAAACAGTGTGGAGACTCCTCAAAAAGCTAGGGCTGGAACCACCTTATGACCCAGCTATCCCACTCCTGGTTATTTTCTCAAGAGCTAGAATTGGCATACTACAGAGACATAGCTACATCAATGTTTATAGCAGCTCAATTTACTATAGCTAAACTATGGAACCAACCCAGATGCCCCTCACTTGACGAGTGAATTCAAAAACTGTGATTGATATATATATATATATACACAAACATACACACACACACACACACACACACAGAGACACACACACACAATTGAGTTCTACTCTGCTATTAGAGAGAATGACATCATAGCATTTGCAGCCAAATGGATGGAGATGGGAAAAATTGTGCTGAGTGAAATATACCAAACTCAGAGACTTAAGGGCTGAATGTTTCCTCTCATGTGTGGAAGCTTGAGTACAATCTAAGAAGATTGAAAGTTAGCTAAGCTCAATAATAAATTCAACATAGGTGAATTTTTACATTAGCAAGAGGAACCACAACTATGAAGGTGGGGGGAGATGGGAGGAAACGAGGCGGTTGGTTACCAATGCACCTAGGAACCCTTGACTCCCATGAGAAGCACAACTAATATGGGGTAAAGTAGAGGAAACATGGGAACAGGGAGTGATCAAAGAGGGGAGACCATGGGCTAGGATCAGCCTTAACTTACTTTGTGAATATCCATATATTCATGAATGTGTAAAAGTGACTCATTCACTTTTAAAACAATAGAGAAACTAGGGATAGAAGGAACTTACCTCAACATTATAAAGGATATACATGACAAACTCAAGGCCAACATTATACCAAATAGAGAACTGAAAGTATTTCCTCTACAAACAGGAACAAAGAAAGGATGCCAACTTTTACCACTCCTATTCAAGAGTCCTTAAAACTCTAGCAGAGCAATCAGGCAAGAGAAGGAAATTAAAAGGATACAAATAGGAAAATAAGAGCTGAAACTACCTCTATTTGCTGATGACATGATCCTATACATAGAAGACAAAAAAAAAAAAAAAACTCCAACAGAGGACTTTTAAAGCTCATAAATAAATTCAGCAAAGTATCAGGATACAAAATCAACCAACACTCATAAATCAACCATGTTCCTATACTCCAATAAAGAATCTGCTGGGAAAATATCCTATTCACAATAACCTTCCAAATAAATAAATAAAACACTTGGAAATCAATCTAACAAAAGAGGTGAAGGACCTCTACAATGAAAACTACAGAATATTAAAGAAATAAATTGAAGACTTTTGAAGATGGAAAAGACCTACCGTATTCTAGGATAGGTAAAATTAGCATTCTCAAAATGGCCATACTACCAAAAGTGCTATCAGATTTAATGCAATCCCCATCAAAATTCCAATACATTCTTCAAAGAAACAAAAACGGTAGTTATGAAATTCATTTGGAAAAATAAAAGACCCAGAACAGTCAAAGCAATCCTTAGTGAGAAGAACAAAGCAGGAGGTATCACAGTACTAGACCTTGAATTATACTACAGTTATAGTAACAAGAACAGCATGGTACTGACAAACATACATACACACACAAACACACACACACACAGAGGCATGAAGACCAGTGGAACAGAAGACACAGACAAACCCACATAAATACAGTTATTTGACTCTGGACAAAGGTACTTAAAATAGACACTGGAGACATGATAGTCTTTTTAAAAAATAGTGATGGGAAAACTTTAAATTTATACGTAGAAGAATGAATGTGGCCCCTCTCTCTCACCCTGTACAAAAGTCAACTCAAAGTGGAGCCAAGTCCTAGGAATTAGACCCAAAACCCTGCAACTACTAAAAGAAATGCAGCCCAACACTCTAGCATGTCAGCACAGGGGCCAACTTCCTTAACAAGACTACTAAAGCACAGAAATAAAATTTTAAAAAATCAGTAAGTGGGATGGCATCAAATTAAAAAACTTCTGCACAGTAAAGGAAACAACTAAGAGCTTGAAGAAACAGTTTATAGAAAGGGAGATCTTTGCTACATGCTCCTCAGATAGGGCATTAATATACAGAATATACAAAGAACTCAAAAAATTTAACACCAAAAAACACTCAAAAATTGCCCAATCAATAAAGGAACAAAAAAGAACTAAACAAACACTTCTCAAAAGATAAACAAATGGTCAACAAATATATGGGAAAAATGTTCAACATCTCTAGCAATTAGGGAAATACAAATCAAAACTACACTGATATTTCATCTCACTCTATTTAAAATGGCAATTATCAAGAATACAAATAATAATAAATGTTGATAAGGATGTAGGGGGAAAAGTACACTCATATATTGTTGGTAGGACTGTAAATTAGCACAACCACTCTAGAAAGCAGTATGGAGATTCCTCAGAAAACTAGGAATGGAACTGCCATATAATCCAGCTATACCACTCCTTGGTATAATCTAAAAGATCTAAAATCAGCATACTACAGTGACATAGCCACATCAATGTTTATAGCAGCACAATTCATAATAGCCAAGTTATGGAACCAACCTAGGTGCCCATCAATAGAAGAAAAGATAAAGAAAATGTGGTATATATAAACACATTACTCAGCCATAAAGAAGAATGACATTACAGCATTCCAGTAAATGGAAAGAAGTGGAGACTCTATTATGCTAAGTGAAATATGACACCCCCAAAAAGTCAAAGGTCAAATGTTTTCTCTAATATGACAAAGATAATCCAAAATAAAGGGGGAGGGATAAGGAAGGAAAGAAGGAAGGAAGGAAGGAAGGAAGGAAGGAAGGAAGGAAGGAAGGAAGGAAGGAAGGGAGGGAGGGAGGGGAAAGAAGGGAGAAAATTTCATAAAAAGGAAAGATCAGTAAAGTACACAACGGGGATTAAGGAGAAGGAAGAAGGGATGGGAAAAGGGAAGAGCATCAGAATAAATCTGACTGAAATTTCATATGTACATATATGAATATAGCACAGTGAATCCCAACATCAAGATAACCATAAGACACTAACTTAAAAAAAAAAAACTACAAATAAATTACAGAAAGACTAATAGAGTAGAGGGAGGGTAGCAAGGGGAATAAGGAAGGGGAAAGAATAACATACTGGAGACTGAATTACAGCAAATTACATTGCATGCTTTTATGATTTTTGTCAAAATATATCCTAATATTATGTATTACTAAAATGAATCTAAGAGTCCATAATCTTAAGAACTCAATACCCAGGGGATGTGACTGATCACCATAGTGAAACACTGAGACTCAGAAGTGTGACAGATATATATTCAAAATCTGAATCTACTACTCATACTGTCAGACACTTGCAAATTACTTCTCTTCAACCTTCTATACAAAGAAGAAAATAAAACTACCACATATGGTTTTGAAACTACATTTAAAATACATATACAGTAGGCATACAAAAATATCTTTGCAAGCCTGAGTAAGCAAATAAATCTAGCATGAACAAGTAAATTTTACCCTGACTATCCTGGCAGGATAAATACACATTCTACAGACAATCCAGACATTTATGAGGGTAAGACTGCTCAGTTCTCTTGGACATTCTGAAACAAAATATAAAGCACTGAGATGGAGAGGAAAATAACAGCCTCTTCACTGACAATGTAAGCAGGTTCCAAATGACCACCTGTCATCAAAATAACACAATGTCTAGGGTCTGATATGTGAGTCAGTTAAAGCAGATGGATTCCTTATAAACAAGTGCAGGGTTTCCTGTCTTGAAAATAACACTAAAATAGCTTGTATAATATCTCAAAGAAAAAATACACTACAAAAAATGTACTACTGTTATTCTCACTTAAAAAGTGAGGTGAGAAAGGAAAGGTTAGCAATTTGCTCTACTTCAAAGAGCTAATTAAAAGGAAATTCAATGACAAAACATTACTAAGTAAGAAAGACAAAACACACAGTTTTGCTATACCAGGTCTAAAACTATACTGTAGAGCTGTAGTAACAAAGACAGCATGGTACTGGTATCAAGATAGGGAAGACGACCCACGGAATACAATAGAAGACCATGAAACAAATCCACAAATCTTTAAACATCTGATTTTTGACAAAGGGAGACAAAATATTACATGGAGGAGACACAGCCTTTTCAACAAATGGTGCTGGACAAACTGGACAGCCACTTGCAGAAAGTTGAAATTAGATCCATATCTTTCTCCTTGCACGAGAATCTAATCAAAATGGATCAAGGAGCTAGGAATTAAACAAGCTACCTTGCAACTGATGGAAGACAAATTAGGTCCGACACTTCAGCATTTGGGAGTAGGCAAAGACTTTCACAACATGTCTCCTAAAGTGAAGGAAGTAAAGTAAAAAATCAGTGAATGGGATGCCATAAAGCTAAAAAGTTTTTGCACTGCCAAGGAAATAACCAAAAGAGTCAAGAGGTTTCCTACAGAACTAAAGAGAATCATGGGCTGTGATTCCTCTGACAGGGGCCTCATATCCAAAATCTACAAAATCCTGAAAAATCGCAACTTCAAAAACACAAACAACCCAATCAATAAATGGGCCAAAGAGCTAAATAAAAACTTCTCAACAGAAGACACTGATCAAGTGATTTAGATCATGTGATTTAAATCACTAGTAATCAGAGAAATGCAAATGAAAACTACATTAAGATTTCACCTCACTCCAGTCAGATTGGCAAAAGTAATATAAATAATGATACGTGATGGAGGGGTTGCTGAGAGATAGGAACACTTGCACATGTTGGTGTAACTGCACACTAGTATAGCCACTCTGGAAAGTAGTGTGGAGAATCCTCAAAAAATTAGGGATGAACCCACCATATGATCCAGCTATCCCTCTCTTGGGTATTTTTCCCGGGGAGTTAGAATCAGCACATTACAGTGACACAGCAAAATCTATGTTCACAGCAGCTCAATTTA
The DNA here is from genome assembly GCA_004027875.1 of Aplodontia rufa. Taxonomy (NCBI): domain Eukaryota; kingdom Metazoa; phylum Chordata; class Mammalia; order Rodentia; family Aplodontiidae; genus Aplodontia; species Aplodontia rufa. Next base: position 8,333 of record PVKS010030495.1, read on the forward strand.
GAGTAGCTAACTTATGGAACCAACTTAGATTCCCCTCGCTGGGTGAATATATACCAAAACTGTGGTGTATATATACCATGGAGTTTTACTTAGCATTTAGAAACAATGATATTGCAGCCTTTGAAGGTAAATGGATGGCTGTGTAAGAAATCATGTTGAATGAAGTTAGCCTAAGCCAGGGAACCAAGGGTCGAATGTCTTCACTCATCTGTGGAGGCTGGAGCTAGACCCTGGCCATTGAGAATGGAGGTCAATTCTCAGGTTTGATATGTGGAAAAGGTATAGTGAGATACTACCTAAGGCATTCGTAGAGATGTATTGGGAAGGAGGGGGGCAGGAGGGATAAGGATGGGTAGTTGGTGGGGGGGCTCTTGAGGGTAAATCTAATTTTCAGAATTTATATAGATATTATATTGTTTCGTTAGAAGCATGTGTAATTGTTCAACAAATAAATTTCTTATAAAAAATAAAAATAAAAGAAAATTCAATACTGATGGCAAATTTTAAAGAATTCTAAGTTTAGGGTTCTTCAACACTGTACTAACCTGGATAGTCTATAAAAATGCACCACTTCCCAAACTCTTAGAAGTGAGAAAACAAACATACACACACACACACACAGGGGGCAGGGGGGACAGACACACTAAGAAAGCATGAATTACTGATGATTTCTCTTCATTCTAAAATTGTTAAATTAAACTCAATGGTGAGTCCACAGACTTGGTCTCCAGACTAATTGGAGAACTTTGTAAGAATTTATGACCTTCATAAGTTACTTTATTCTCTGTGCTTCACTTTCCTCATCTACAAGTTAGTAACCTTCAAAGGGTTGTGAGGACTGAGTGATTTATATCAAATGTAAAAAACAAAAACTTGGCACATGTTAAGACTCTTTAATAATGTCAGCTATTTAAATTTTACAGAATACCAATTTACAATGGTTCAACTTATATTTTTCTACTTCATGATGGGTCTACTGAGGTATTAAATGCATTTTCAACTTGTGATACTTTTGACTTATGATAGGCTTCTTAGGATGTAACCCAACAATAATGTGAGAAGCCTCTGTATATACTGAAAACCTGCTGTCATTAAAGCAGCTCCCAGCCTTCTGCATTTTCACCTTCCAAGGTTTCAGTAACCCAAGGTCAATGGCAGGCCAAAAAAATTAAATGGAAAATTCCAGAAATACGCAATTTTTAAGTTTTAAATTGCATACAGTTCTGAGTGGTGCAAAACCTTATACCATCCCATCCTAGACCAGCGTCATCTTTTTGTCCAGCGTGTCCACTCCATACACAATGCTCATCCATTAGTCAGATAGTAGACATTTTGGTTATTCGATTAATTGTCTAGATATCAGTATCAAAGTGTTTGTGTTCAAGTAACCCCTGCTTTACTTAATAATGGCTCCAAATCATGGCAGTACTAATCTAGCAATTTGGATATGTCAGAAAGAAGCTATAAGGTACTTCCTTCAAGTGAAAAAGTGGAAGTTATCAATTTAAGGGAAAAAAAATCACATGCCAAGAATGCTTAGATTCATAGAAAATTATTGTTGTTTATCTCTTACTGTGTTTATCTTACAAACTTTATCACAGGTATGCATATATAGGAAAAGCTATAGTATATATGGGATTTAACACTATCAGCAGTTGCAGACATCTACTGCAGGTCTTGGAACATATGCATTACAGGAAAGGGACGAATACTATATTAAACCAACAGGTGCTAAGGTGTTAACTCATTATGTATAATTTTGTTATTACAATCCTGTCAAAATCTACCAGCATGCTTTTGCCTCAGATTCCCATATGCTAAATACCCAAATATCTACTTGAGTGTCTTTCTACCATCCATAGGTTGGTACTTACCAAGATGCAAATATACAAGTTACTATTATATCCAATCACTGTGATAACAGTACTATAAGGCAAGTTAATTCAGAATTAACATTAATATTGGAATATTTAAGTAGAGGTAGGCACTCAAGATTCAACAAATTAAAAATGTCCCTGTGTTTTATTGCTAAAATTACTAAGCTACAACTTCCATTTCCAGCAAAGATGAGTCTATAGATATCAAATTTACCACTCCAAAATATACAACTAAATTACCAAACAAGATGTGTAAACAACAGCTTTTGAAACACTGAACATTAGGCAAAAAAGGACAGTGATCTCTGAGAGACCAGAAACCTGTGTGCCCAAGGTCTATCCTAAGGAAGTACCTAAGGATAATTTCCAGGGCAAGGTGTTAAAGATGGAACCCAGAAGTATGAGACAGTTTCTCTCTTTGAAGAGATAGAAATGGGAGTCTGGGGAAGTAAAGGGTTAGCAGTCCCAGGACTATGTGGTAGACAATTTTTACCTTGATTTGTACACTGTGTATCATGTGGTAGACAAAAGAGAGCTACATAGAGCCTGGACTCCTGGAAAGGCTGCTTTAAGCCTCAGCTGACTACTGATCAACACATACACGTAAAAAGGTTATTGCAAGTTAAGAGAAAACAACCACTCAAAAGAATTAAGAGGAAATAATCAGAGAAAACCGCACCAAGCAACAGTGCCTACTCTAACCATACAGAGTGGAAAGCCCTCACAGTATTTTGGTCACCAAGTTAATACTACAAAGGGTTTTGCCTTGGTACTGAGAAATAAAACTAAACTCAACTGAACTAAACTCTGCACTGAGCCTCAAATAAACTCTGCACTGAGCCTACCTAACAAAGCTTGTAAGCATGAGCCCAAAGGATTAAAATGTTTCTGAGTAAGCTTAGCCCAGTTCTAGAACAAAGCCTGAGAATATTTACAGAACACAAATACCCTATACTTCTAATGGTAAAATTTACAATATCTGGCATTCGGTGAAAAAGTACCACAGAAGTGAAGATAGAGGAAAATACAATCTGGAATTGGAAGAAAAAAATCAACCAAAACCAACCAAAAAATTACCACATATAAGAGAATCAGTAAAAAGAAACACATTAAAATGGGTATTATAGCTATTGTCTATATGGTCAACAAGCTAGGATAAATACTGAGCATAGGAAGGTGAGACACGTAACTTTAAAGTTAAAAAAGTCAAAATTTTAGACATGAAAATTGCAACTGATATGATAAAAAATACACTGATCAAGTCAGCTTTTACAATGCTCTAACTAAAAGACGTGACAAGAACAACTTAGAGGAGAAAAAGTATTTTGGCTCATAGTTTCAAAAGTTCAGCTGACTCCATAGCCCCGGGCCCAAGGTGAGGCAAAATGCTATGGCAGAAGAGCATGAGGAGGAAAGGAGCTCAGGACTTAACAACCAGGAAGCAGAGAGATGGCTCCACTCACCAGGGACAAAATATACATATCTATATATAGAGAGAGAGATAGAGATATAGATATATACTATGAAAGAAAAAGCCAACCAAAAATTCTTGCCCAGCAAAAATATTTTGTCAAAACTTAAGTGAAGTTTGTTTCATGTTATTGAATCATAAGATAACATTCAGTCAGAAAGTTTAAACATGAAGTAGCTACCACTGGGTTTTGTTGTTTTGTTTTCTTTGAAAAACTAGGGACTGAAGCCAAGATGACTTTGCCACTGAGTTACATCCCCAGCTCTTTTATTTTTGAGACAGGCTCTTGCCATGTTGCGATGGCTGGCCTCAAACTTGAAATTCTCCTGTCTTCAGACTTCTGAGTAGCTAGGATTACAGGTATGAGCCACTACACCTAGCTATTAGTTCTTCTTTGATAGTGGAGCTCTAATTAAGTAATAGAAGTACTAGCAGTGGTAGCATATTATTATGTTTTATCCTTGGTTATTTCTAGCTTCAATCATTGAGAAAAGAAGTGTGTATTTGCACACTACTATTGCTTAGCAACTTCTTATAAAGGTGAAAAAAAATTCTTCAGATAGTCAAACACTAAAATAATTCAGCATCAGGAGTCCTGTACTACTAGAAATGTTTAATTTTTTTTTTTAAAAAGTCCTAAAAGCAGAAGGAAAAAAATGCCAGATGGAAGTCTGAATCTTCATAAAGGAATAAAGATTACTTGCAATGTAACTATGCAGGGAAATGTGTGCAACTTATTGTAGGTTGATAATATTTCAAAAAAGCTATTGCAAGAAAAAGACAAACATTCATACATCTGTGAAAGCACTGACTAATATAACCTTTTTGGAGAGCAATTTTAGCACGGGAGTCTGTAAATTATAGATAGTCTTTGTACATATGAGAATATCAATAAGACATGAATTCTATGTTTCAGAAGATTTTACTTTGTGCAGAACTGAATTTGTTTCATGTCACAGAAATATATAAAGACTACGTTCCGTCTGAAAGCTTAAAATATAAAGTAGCTACCACTGGTTCTTTTTGATACTGAGTTGTGACTAAGTAGTGTACTAGCACTGGAAGTATATTAGATTATAACAAAGTCCTACTAATTATTTCTAGTATGTATCACTGAGAATAGTAATATATTTTATGTTTACATACTACTACTGCTTAACAAGTATTTACAAGTACTTAAGGTTACTCCATATTTATAAGAGACTATCATTTAGAAATATTAAAACAGCTTACTTATTCAATTAGATAGAAATAATATTTATAAAGTAAAATTTTAAACACCTATTGCTGTAATTTGGAACTTAAATGTACCCAAAGGTCCACGTGTCAAAGGCTTAGTCCCCACCTTCGCCTACTGAAAGGTAGTAGAAACCTTTAAGAGGTGGGGTCTGGTGGTAGTTCGCTGGTCATTGGGGACTTACCCTCAAAGACAATGGTGGGACCTTCCTCTCTTTCCTTCATTCTGGCAGTGAGATCGTTGGGTTTCCTCTATCGCATGTTCCCACTGTAACATATTGCCTCATCATAGGCCCAGAAGCGACGGGCCTTTCCCCAAGGGACTAAAATCCATAAAACTGTGAGCCAAAATAGACCTTTCTTCTTTTCAGATGATTATCTTAGGTGATTTTTATAGTTACAGAAAGCTGACTAAGACACATATTATGTACCATGTTTATATATGATTTTTATGAACGTAAGGGAAAAGAATATTCTGGGATAAAAATCATAAACAGTAACATTGGTTAGTGAATGAGAGAGGAGCCAAGCCATCAGGAGGATGAGAAGAGAAGCCAAGAGACACAGTACTTACAGATTAAACTGTGAACACCTGCATATATTAATATGCATTCATACAAATTCAACAATAAAGACTCTGAAGCAAGATAAAGGTTATCTCAGAGTGGGACACGTGGAAGCAGACCTAAAACTATCTCAGAACTATTCCTTAGGCACAAATGGTTAAAGGTTTTCATCAGTTTATTTGAAAAGAGAAACAGGACATTAATTTCATAACTACTACATAGCCTTTATTTCATGCATGTAAATATTTTAACAAACTAATAAACATCGTTCTCAATGAAAAAAGAAACTTTAGATTATATTATTAATTAGTATTCATCACATTAAGTCCTATTTTTGCATTAATTTATTTAGATGTCAACAAAAGAACATTACTACTTAAATACCTTAAAATACATATAGAATCAAATAAAGGTTCATAATTTAGACCATAAAACAGATATCAAAGTAAATTCTGGAGTTTCTACACTTCAAAATATCTTCAATGAACACAGACATTGAAAATTCCAAGAAAAGTTTAGTGACACTTGGTATTCAGAGAATAACTGACCATAAATATGGACAATGAAATCCAGATTATGGACAATATATCAAAATTAATTTGTCAGGATTCATTGTGTAATCAGGTTGATAAAGGATAGTAAGAACATCCAATCAAAAAAAAAAAAACCAACTCCATCCCAAATCAGTATAAATAGCTAGAGGAATATTACAGTATAAAGAGAAATTATATTCTTCCAAGAAACAAAATGAATGAATTGTAGTACTGTGTCCATTCACTAGACCATGGCTTATCTATTCTTATCTATCATCACCACTCTATATTCATTATTGTATGGTGTTACTCACCTTTACTCCTCGAAAACGGCTAACAATTTTAAAAAATAATAAATAAATAGAAGGAAAACCAGAAGAGTAGAGGAAAAGAAATAGGGAGAGGAAGGAGGGAAGGAAAACAAAGAAGTAGTGGGGACTGAAATTGAGCAAATCATACTCCATGCATGTATGATTATCAAAATGAGCCCCACAATTATAACTAGAATGCACTAATAAAAGCATTTTATTAAACAGGAGACTGGAGCACTTGCATGGCATGCACAAGGTCCCTGGTTCAAACCCTAGCACCACACACAACATAGTGTTGGAGAAACAAAGACAAGATGAAAAAATAAAAATCTATTCTTTCTCTCTCACTCTCTCTTTATTAAAAAACAAAAAAAGCTAACACACATCTTCTATTAATCAAAGGCACCATTTCTGAAGTCACTAGCCCTCCTACCAGTAAGCTCAAAATTAGTTATGTACACCATAGAGATATAATTACAGTTTCTTGCATTTTAAAAAATCTTAAGAGTATATACATATATCAGATATATCCAACAATGTCAGAAAATTAAAGCATTTCTAGACAAATGAAGATTGTCTCTTTTAGCAACAACATTCTAATTTTAAGCAATTTTAATAGAAAATTTTCTAAAATGAAAAAATTTTTAAATGAAATACTGTCAGAAGAAGTACTTTTAAATGTATTGACTTATCAACAAGTCATTATTATGAATTTTATTGCAATCTGTAACAATATTTCAGTTTTCCAGTTGCTCCCCTCTTATGGAGGTGTAAGTTAGAGTGCATGGACAACTAGAATATTCCTATCCTGTGCCTACATCATGTGATCATGTCAGATCATTTAGAGTCAACCCACTTTTTCTAGAAAGCCTGGGAAAAAAAATAAGTTCTATTCACTGAGGCTATAAAACTAGTATGATTTGATTTAGAGCTGTTAATAGTTATCTAGGCACCTTACAGGGAGAGACTGACTGAGAATATGGCCAAAAAAGAAACAGTTAAGTCTGCTAAGAGATGTTTGAATGCAAGAATGCAACCATATGTGACCAGTCTTGGACTATTTAGTAATGTGTCTCAAAACATTTCCTCTCCTACTTCAGCCATACAGTTAAACTAAGCCCACTGACTTTAATCATATATGCCTAATGGGATATACCTTCTAAACAAAAATAAGAATAGAAAGAGGAATAAACTGATTCTTGTAATGAGATAGTTGGTGTTAACATTATATCCTGAGACTGCTGTATGCATACTGTGGTATAAATCTAATAAGTAATCATTCTGGTACTGACAAGTCTTTCAGTGTAATTATAAGAAGATACAAGGACAAGATCAATACAATTAAATAAAAACCCTGCAGTACTCAATCTGAACCATAAATATTATAATGAATTTATAGAACATTCTATCTTAAAAAGAAAAAATAAACAGTATCAAGATATTTCCAAGCCCTATCTACTGAAAAGACAGAATCAATGAATAACTCAGCACTGCTAACACCAGGACTGTCATCTGTCAATTAATCAATAAATAACTCAACACTGCTTGCACCAGGATTGTCTCCCACTAAAAAAAAAATCAAGGGTCCTTGAATGGTTGAAAAGAGAACTCTGGGGCCAGAAATACATAAGTTGAACATGGAACATTTTGTCACAGTGGAAAGCAGGCTTATTAAAGATTATTTACTAAGGTTGTGGGTCCAAAGGATCCATGTAAAAGCCTAAATAAGCTTCCACTGACCAAAATGGGGTAATTAAAGCAACAAAACAGAAAATAATGGTAGTCTGAGGCTCATTCAAATCCATGAATTCAGGATACTAACACACACACACACACACACACACACACACACACTCCTCTTTTGTTTGCTTTGGAGAAGTCTTAAAAACACTTAATTCTAAAAGTATGTAAGTAAAGAGAAAAAAATCAAGCATATATTCTGCCTTGCCTATACAAACACGCCAGTAACTTATATACAGAAATTTTTCTTTGAATAAATATGCTAATTAAAAAATGAAACTTTGAGGCTGGAGCAGTGGCTTGGTGGTTTCAACACTTGCCTAACACGCACAAGTACTTGGGTTCAAACCCCAGCACCATGTACACAACTAAGTGTCAGAGCAACGAAGGTCACATGAAAAACTAAATAAAGATTGATTCTTTCTGTCTCTCTCTCTCTCACTGTCCCTCTCTCTTTAAAAAAAAAAAGAAAAAGAAGAAGGAAAGAAACAAACATTGGCATTTTGCAACCTTTAATAAATTAATGGATCTGGGCAATAACCAACCATGGCAGATGAGATCACAGAATACCTAGAATGAAGCCAGTTTTTGGCCCACTCAAGGATTATCATAAGGCAGCTATTTAAATGGTAACTCCAGTGAAAGAAGCAAAGACAATATAGAAGAAATCTAAGTAATACAAAAAATCAGGATTTAATTTTGTACAGTTAGATTTAAAATGAGTATTAGATTTCAAATGGAGATGTTTATGCAACACAATATATGAATCTGGAATTCAGGAGCCCAAAGAAAAAGCCTTTTTAGGCAAGATCACCAAGGGGTATAAATAGGAAAAGAGGCACAAGGAAAGGGAAATAAAGACAATTAGCCAAGAAACTGAGAAAAAAACAACCAACATAAGAGACGCAAAATAGGAAGAGCATGCTTTCCTAATAGCCAAGCAGAAGAATGCATTTTAAAATGAAAGCATATTCAACTATATCATGATACTGGTAAGTGATATGAAGACTGAGAATTGACCACTGCATAGTAATGCAGACATTATTAGTGAGCATAATAAAAAAAACATTTTCATGGACTAACAAATGAAAAGGCTTAGGTGAGTTTAAGAAAAAAATGAAGAAAGAAATAAAACACAAGTACTTTTGAGGAATTTTGCTGTAATCAAAGGAGAAAGGAACAAAGGCTATAATCAAAGGGAAAAGTAGAATCAAGAGAAGCTTTTATTTTGTTGTGTTTAAATGTAGGAAAAATAATGGCAGGTTTGAGACAGATGGGAAAGTTCTAGTATAAAAACGGAAATACAGTAGTTGGAGAGAAGAAAATTTCTAAAGCCTGCCCCGTGGGTAGGAAAAGGAGATAAGCTCAAGTACATAAGCAAAGGAATTCACTTTGTGACACAAACTGAATCTACAGTAAGAGGAAGAGTTGAAAGAGTCCACAGACTCCGATGCAGATTGTGCACTCCGAATGGATAAATAACCTCTGACAGGAGAGAAAAAATTTCCCCAGCCCAAATCAGAGTCTTTGTAGGATCAGACTACTGCAATAAGATTTAAACACACCACAAAACATGGGAAATAAACTAGCAATGGAGACTTAAAGAAAAATTACTGACCAATTATACTTGGATAATACAGCAACACAAAAAGATCTCTCATTGTCAACTACAAAAGAAAATGACAGTCTTAAAATGTGAGGATCCGAATGTTTTGTGTATCAATTTGGGTGGTACATACACAGGTGTGCACATTTTTTAAAATTCACCCAACTGTATATCCACTATCCCTACATTAAAATATATGTTCCTCAAAAAAAAGTAATCAAGAATTTGAAGAAATTCATTATATTACAAAGGCACAATTTTATCCATTCAAAAAGATTATTTACTTCCAAATGTACTGCTCATCTCTTACGATTTTTAGAAAAGTCGATCATTAAGAGAGTCCACTAATTTGCCACATAGTAAAATTTTCAAACATCTTTATTCATTGGTTCATTTTTTCTGGGAGGAAAACAAAGAATTAGGGAAAAGTTTAAAATAACTCTATCAATGAGGCTCAGTGTAGCAACTATAACCCACTTCTTTGAACATGAAAATCTTTTACGAATATTTAATTTCTTATTCTCCTAGTTATAGCTTATAGAAAGAGTTTCATTCCTTCCATCATGGCATGCGTGCTACAAAACTAACACGAAGACAGGTAAACCCCAAGCATGAAACTTGATAAAGGAAATAAAATGGGAATAAGAGTCAAGCTAAACTACAAATGAACAAACGCCATAAGGAAAAAAGTGCAAAACAAAAGACTCTTTTGGCTTAGAAGAATAATAATGGAAGAAAATAGAGAAAAATAGAGAAGGCTATATAAAAGAAAATTTTATTTGAACAAAATTTTAAAACTAAAATCAATCTTAAAAGATGGTTGCATTTGGACAAGCAAAATGAAAGTGAAAAAGACCGGCAGAAATCATGAGTAAAATGTCTCTGCAGGCATGAAGCTATACAATGTGTACAAAACACCATGTGTCATTAGTCCACTTTGGCTGGGAAAAAGAGTACATGAAAAGTTGCATAGTAAATGATCATGACTTGCAGAGATAGACTGTGACTCTACTATTAAAAGTCATAAATGCCAAATTAAGAAGTCTAAACTACATTTGGTAGCCTATCGCAATGGTTCTGAGTGTGGCCACGGAACCAACAGTATCAGAATCACCAGGAACTTATTAAAATGGCAAATTATTAGACTTCATGCCAAATTAACTGAATCAGAAGCTCTAAGGGTGGGCCCAGCCATCTGTGTTGTAACAAGTGATGTGAAACCACTAGACCATGAGGATCAAACCTAAGTTTTCAGCTAGGAGAGAGAAACATAATATGCCATATTCTAAAATGTTTACATCAAGTAATAATAGTCATAAAGAATTTTAAGGAGGAAAAGACTGGCAAGAACAGTCTGAAATCAAATAATTATAAAACTCAACTCAGAAAAGACAAGAAGGCAGACAAAGATGAGACTAGAGCACTGAGCCTGAGATGTAGGCAAAACAGTGATGCCGTCAATAAAAACAACTTGAAGAGAAACAAGAATAGTTTTTTTAAGGAAGGCAGTGACTGGTTCAGCATAAAACTTTCTAAAGAAGAAAACAAGGACAAAAACCACTGTAGCTTCTCAGCATTTAGGACAGAAGTGGAGATCCTAGCATACCAAATAAGAGAAGGAAATTCAAGACAGAATTCAGAACTGAACACATGAGAATAATCTTAAGCCTGAATAAAATTTCTAGTAAGTAAAAGGAAGAAACCAAAGACAAAAATCCTACAGAATACAAACTCTTAGAGAGAAAGAAAAGCAAGAACAACTAAAAAATCAGAGAGGTAGATAAAACAAGAAGAAGGAATAATACCATCCAGATTTCATCAATTCTATCCCCAACAACCTAACACTCCAGTCAGAGAGTGGTTTCACTGTGCATAAACTGGCACTCTGCATTTGACTCTACTGCTTCTTCCCTACCCTGAACCTACATCTTCAAATGCCCTGCTTATAGTCTGAACCTGAGAAATCTGTACCCATTTCACAAGATCCAAATCAAGGACTCTACACCAACCTTTTCTTGACAATCCCTAAACAGATGTGTACTCTCTCCTTGGAAACACAAGAGGATTTCACAATTCATTCATATTCCTAGTATATAACTTGTCATGTGTCTTGTATTATACATATATGACCTTATATGTCCAACTAGATAGTAAGTAAACGGGAGTTTATACTCATATTTTCATTCTGCCCCACATTTAGTATAGTACTGAACATAAAGAGGAATTTCAAGACATTAGATATTATATTAGGTATTAGATTAACAGAATGATCAACAGTATCAGGCATATTTCCCAAGCCCTAAACAAGCCCAGAGAAAATAAAATAAAGAAAAAATTAGAATAACACAAAAATCAAAACATAAAAATTCCTATACATAATTAGGACTTGAATTTAGGATATACTTACATGATACAAAAATAAATCAGAAAGTCAATTAACAAGGATTAATAATTAAAGTGAAAGACTTTCAAATATTCCTTTTAAATTGTTTTAAACATTTTCAGGATGAAGGTAATATATTCTTACATTTTTAAAAAGGTTTGCCTTATCAGTTTCAGCCCTCCAGACCCAATATTATTATCACAAGGTCAATAGTAACTATACAACAAGTTTTCAATACTTAGTAGCACCAATTGTAGACTGTGAGCAGTTCAAGCCAGACTAGGCCCAAAAAGACCAGGAGAGAAAGTCTAACAGTGTGTTAGTCGCCTTCGAAGGACATTCCAGATCATAACTATAAAGCATAGGGTTAATGATTAGGAGAAAAAGTAATCTTTAGAAACAGATAAGGTGGATTCTCTGGCCAACTTCAAGATAATGATCAAAATATAAGTCAGTATGGTAAAATTCAAACCAAAATATAGGGGACAAACAGGGTATGAGGTCCTCATAAAGGAGCTGAAATCAACACCTGGAAGTCTCAATTAAAACTAAGGTCAATAGGGGCTGGAGCAGTAGCTCAGTGGTTAAGGCGCTTGCTGGCATGCTCAAGTACGCGAGTTCAAACCCCAGCACTCTGTACACAGCAAAGTGTCAGAGGAATGAAAGTCACAAGAAAAACTAAATAAAAATTGCTTCTTTTTCTCTCTCTCACTGTCCCTCTCTCTCTTAAAAAAGAAAAAAAAAACAACTAAGGTCAATAACGACCTAAGTATATATGCAGAAAAGTTCTTTCAATTTTCAGAGGTCAAAAATGGAGAGTTAAAAGCAAGCAAGCAAACAAAAATGACAGTAATCTGGAGTCATGTCTAAACATATTAGAGTGAGCAGGAACCGAGACACCGGAGCTCAGGTCCCATTTCTCCTATGCACACTATATAACATGAGCAACTCAGCGCTCTCAGCCCCAGCCTCCTCATCTACAAAGCAGAAAGATTATCTTTTCTGCACATCTTTAAAAAAGTACTACTGAGGACTGGACCACTAGCTCAGCGGTTTCGGCACTTGCCTCACATGCACAAGGATGCAGATTTGTACCCCAGCACCACATATACAACCAAGTGTCTGAGCGACAACAGCAAAATGCAAAACTAAATAAAATTCTTTCTCTCTCTCTCTCACTGTCCCTATTTGAAGAAAAAAAAACCACTGCTGAAATAACAAGAGAAAACATAAATGCTTCATAAATCTTGAGGTTGTAGCCACATATGCTGCAGTTATCTGAGGATAAGAACAACTTACCTTAACTCTCCCTGCTACACCACAGTACTTTACCTTCAAAGAATACCCAAACAATTTTCTACAGAGAGAGTCTCCTGACAGCTACATGATTAGTGACTGCAGTTGTGAATTCTTGGAGAAATTCCAGCAGGCTAAACTCCAGAGAGGTTCATAAAATAAAAGTCTTCAGGGCTGCAGTAGTGGCTCAGCTGTTACAGCACTTGCCTGGCACGCATGAGTATACAAGTTCAAACCCCAGCACCACCTACACAACAATGTCTCAGAGCAATGAAAGTCACATGAAAACTAAATAAAACTGATTCTCTCTCTCTCTCACTGTCCCTGTCTCTCTTTTTCTTTTTTTTACAAAAAAAGTATTTAGATATTAAAATTCACTTATCTCTTTTTATTCTTTTATGAAGAGAATATTTAAGATCTATTCCCTTTTCAAATTTCATGCATATTATACAGTGTTATTAACTATGGTAACCAGTTTTACATTAGATCCCAAAACTTTAATCTTACACGTTAAAGTTTATAACCTCTGATACGTAAAGTGATGGATATATTAATTAGCTTGACTACGGTAATCATTTTACAATACATAATCAAATCATCATGTTGTATACCTTATATACAATTTTCATTGTCAATTCTACCTCAGTAAAGCTGGGGGACGCATTTTTTAAAAAAAGAAAGGAAAGAAAATTTAGACAAACTGAGAAATTTACTACTAAAAGAAAAAAATTCTAACATCAATGAAAGGACCAATGTGTATTATTTTAATATAAGAAATATTTTCCTGCTATATTATTTCTAGAGATTAAAAATACAAAAAAATACCTCTAAGAAAGAAAAATAAAAATAAAAAAGTTTCTAAGTATTTCTATCATGTTACTAGAAAATGAGTTGTATAATATAAAAAGATTCAGAATAAGGAAATGAAATAGATACAAGCTTTACTATTAGCATAAATCTTGGCACAATATTTTTCATTTTAAAAACAACTTGGTGGCACAGATAAAGGTTAAATATAACAGAAAGCAGACTATGATAAGCCATATGGTGAAAGTAATTATATGATCCGCTAGCCTGGAATAGGCCTTATTCACCCCAGTTGTCTTGAAGTAATTATTAATAGTAGCACCCTCCTTCACTCTCAAAGGTAACCTAGGTTGGATGATGAGTCATATGTTCACGCTATCTACAATAACAATAATATAAGGGTAATGGGAACGGACAGGTTCTGTGCCCAACCAAATTCAGACATCTTTTAGAAGCTTAGACAATATGTGAAGTGTGCTGAACCATCAAATAAATATATTACATAAATGCAAAGACATGCTGTGATCCTCTGAAAATGCTCAGAGAAGGAGGGGGAGGAGAAGACCAGGACTGGCAGTACAGTCAGTCTAGAACTAAAGAAGAGAAGTCCAGATGCACAGTCCTGACTCATACTCCTACTCCTCTGCCCCCTTTCAGTCTGTAACAATATTGAATATGAATATTTGTTGAGGTAAATTAAAAATGAATGGCACGGTGGTTGGGGCATGCTCAGCAGTAGAGCATTTGCCTAGCAAGTGCAAGGCTCTGAGTTCCATCCCAACACTACAAAGAAAATAAAATTAAAAAAATTTTTTTAAAGAAAATACATATAACTTTACAAAGGACATTAAGGATCTCTACAAAGAAAACTATCAAACACTAAAAAAAGAAATTACAGAAGACCTGAGTAGATGGAAAAACATTCCATGCTCATGGTTAGGCAGAATCAACATAATAAAGATGGCCATTCTACCCAAAGCCCTATACAGATTTAATGCAATCCCCATCAAGATACCTATGGCATTCTTCACAGATATAGAAAAAGCAATTCTCAAGTTCATATGGAATAACAGGAGACCCAGACTGGACAAAACATTACTCTACAGGAAGGAAGAAGTAGGGGGTATCCCAATCCCTGACCTGAAATTATACTACAGAGCTGTAGTAGCAAAAACAGCATGGTATTCGTATCAAAACAGAACCGAAGATCAGTAGAACACAATAGAAGACCCTGAGACAAACCCCCATATCTTTAACTATTTGATATTTGATAAAAAGGGACAAAAGCATAGTGTGGAAGAAAGATAGCCTGTTCAACAAATGGTGTTGGACAAACTGGACAGCCATATGTAGACAACTGAAGCTGGATCCTTATCTTTCACCTTGCACAAAAATTAAATCAAAATGGGTCAAAGATCTGGATATTAAGCCAACAACTTTAAACCTACTAGAAAAAGAAGTAGGGTCAACACTACAGCATATAGGAGTTGGCAGTTACTTCCTTAACAAAACTCCCATGGCTCAAGCAGTAAAGTCAAGAACAAATGAATGGGATACAATTAAACTAAAAAGTTTTTGCACAGCTAAAGATCTAGTCAAGAGCATCAAGAGAGAACCTACAGAATGGGAGAAAACCTTTGCCTGCTACACCTCAGACAGAGGTGTTCCTTGTATATCCAGAATATACAAGGAACTAAAGAACTAAAGAAACTAAACACCAAAATCACAAATAATCCAATCAATAAATGGGCTGCAGATCTTAAAAGGAACTTCTCTCCAGTGGAAGTCCAGAAAACCCATAAATATATGAGAAAATCCTCTACATCATTAGTTATAAGGGAAATGCAAATCAAAACTTCAATGAGATACCACCTCACTCCTGTTAGAGTGGCAAAAATGAAAAATTCTAACAACAACAGATGCTGGAGTGGCTGTGGGAAAAGAGGAACACTGTTACACTGCTGGTGGGACTGCAAACTGGTTCAGCCACTATGGAAAGCAGTGTGGAGAACCCTCAAAAAATTAAGGATGGAACCACCTTACGACCCAGCTATCCCACTCCTGGGTATTTTCCCAAAAGAGTTAGAATCAGCATATTATAGTGACGTGGCTTCCTCAATGTTTATAGCAGCTCAATTTACTATAGCTAGACTATGGAACCAACCCAGATGCCCCTCACTC
>PVKS010030496.1:0-24326 GCA_004027875.1 Aplodontia rufa
AGTTCTTTATTCTAACTCAGGAGCTCCACACTACCTCCCTACCCCACTTCTTTGGTTTTCTAGATTGTACTTCCCCCCCATCTTCTGAGGCCCTGCTAACTGAAGTGAAGGTCATTCTTCAAAATGGGTATTTGCTGGTTTTCTTAACATATTGTGAGAGCTCTCATGGAAGAAAACCACTTCTAAAGGTGCTAATCATGATTATAACTGTTTTAGTTGAAACTGTTCAGTATATGCACCTATAGGCTCACATTTCTTCATTGACTGGACTGGAAGCTATTGAGTTGTGCTTCCCAAGTAGAACCCCAGCCCAACAAAGCACAGGCATAAGAAGCTCCAATAACCCTTACAACAGTAACTAACATAGTCAGTCTTCAAGACACATTCCCTATATCTGAAAATGAGGGAAAGGGGTAATTACTCCCATCCTCATCCTCACGGTTCCCCATCCAAGGACTCCATGGCAGGGGTCCTGGATGAAAACCAAGAAAAATATATTAACATTATGATCAATAACTCAATCAAGGAGTTGAAAGAAGAATTAAGGAATGAGAGCAGTTTCAGGTGATGAGAGACAACTTTCATAAGGAAATAAGGGAACATTCCATGAAATGAAAGATCATATTTATAAAGAGTTAGACATCCTGAAGAGAGATGTAGCAGAGCCATCAGAATTGAAAAATACTGCCAATCAAATCAAATCCTCACTAGAAGATACTAACACCAGAGTAAACTCAACAGAAAATAGAACCTCAGCCCTCAAAGAATGAACCTCAGATAATGAAGACGGGTTGAGCAATGTCGAGTTCAAGGAGGACAGACAAGTAAAGAAACTTATCATGCATGACCAGAACTTCCAAGTAATATTTGATGAGATGAAAAGAAATAACCTGAGAATTTTTGGACTGGAAGAAAACATTGAACAACAAACAGGAGGCATTAAGAACATATTAAATGAAATAATCAGGGAAAAATTTCCTCATATCAGGATTGATCCAGATTACCAACTCCAAGATGCCTACAGAACACTAAACAGACCTAACCAAATGAGAAATTCACCAAGACATATCATATATAAAATGATTAACAGAGAAACTAAAGAAGGAATTCTAAAAGCAGCTAGGGAGAAGCCCCAAGTCACATTCAGAGGCAAACCAATTCGGATCACTATGGATTTTTCAGGGCAAACAATGAAGGCCAGAAGAGCTTGGAACAATATTTTTCAATTCCTGAAAGAGAACAATTTCCAGCCAAAGTTAATATATCCTGCAAAACTCAGCTTTAAATGTAACAGAGAAATTAAATACTTCAATGATAAATTCAAGCTAGCAAGATACATGAACACAAACTCTGCATTAAAGAATATTCTCAAGGACATTCTTCATTCAGAATAACACACTAATAATTCTCTAAACCCCTAAACAACAGAGTGTCTACAATCACAATACACTCCAATAGAAACCCAAGATGGCACAAAACACAGCAACAATCACAAAGTCTGGGACTCAGATTCCCATATCTATCCTAACTCTGAATGTGAATGGTCTCAATGACCTAATTAAAAGACACAGATTGGCTTCCTGGATCAAAAAACAAAATCCAACAATATGTTGTCTGCAAGAGACACACCTTACACTCAAAAATAGACACAGAATGAAGGTGAAAGGTTGGCAAAATGTCTACCAGGCCTGTGACCCAAAAAAAGCAAGCTGGTGTGGTGATCCTAACATCTGATAAAGTTAACTTTGATCCAAAACCACTTAGAAAGGACAAAGATGGACACTACATCATACTAAAAGGGACAATTCACCAAGAAGACTTAATGATCATTAACATTTATGCCCCCAAATACATGGAAAAAAATACTCAAGGACATTAAACTCCTCATTGATCTTAACACATAATACTGGGGGACTTCAATACACCATTATCAACATTGGACAGATCATCAAAACAAAAAATCAACAAAGGTATCTCCAATCTGAACATCTCTATTAACCAATTGGGCTTAACAAACATCTACAGAATATGCCATCCTAAATCGGCTGAATTTACCTTCTTAGCAACTCACTGATCCCTCTCAAAAATAGACCACATCCTAGTCCACAGAGGTAACCTTAACAAATTCAAGAAAGTGAATATAGTCCCATGTATCCTGTCAGATCACAATGCCGTGGTCTTAGCAATCAATAACAATAAAAAAAAAATCAGAAGCTACTCTAATACTTGGAAATTGAATAATACCCTTTTAAATGAAGAATGGATAAAAGACCAAATGAGATCAGAAATCAAGAAATTCTTGGAAATGAATGAATGAGAATGAGGAAATGACATATCAAAACCTCTGGAATAGTATGAAAGCATACTTAAGAGGTAAATTTATAGTGCTGAATGCATACATCAAAAATCTGGAAAGAGGGGTCGGAGATTTAGTTCAGTGGCAGAGCACTTGCCTAGCCCTCTCAAGGCCCTGAGTTTGGTCCTCAGCCCTGGAGAAAAAAAAATCTGGAAAGAGCCCAAATAAATAGTCTTATGCTCCAACTCAAACTCCTGCAAAAAGAGGGACAATCCAATTCCAAAGCTAACAGAGGACAGGAAATAACAGATTTCTCAAAAAAAAAAAAAAAAAAAAACCTACAGGCCAGGAGGACATGAAATGATATACATCAAACCCTGAAAGAAAATAACTGCCAAATTAGATTACTACATCCATCAGATTTATCTTTCAGAATCTGAAGGAAATAAAATCTTTCCAAGATAAGCACTAATTAAGAGAATCCATGACCAGTAAAACATCATTACAAAAGATATTTACAGGAATCGAATACTCAAATGAGGAAGCAAGATACACAACCATGGAAACATGGGAAACAAAACAACTCAACAGAGAGATAGATAAGCAAATGAAAAGTGGAAAAGAGTCAAACACTGTTATTTCAGTAAACTATTAAATCCTCGAAATGAACAAGGGGAAAAGAAATGAACATAAAGTATTCAAAACAACCAAAAGAAAAAAATGATAAAAACTAGAACATATTTTTATTAATAACCATGAATGAAAATGATCTGATTTCAAATTAAAAGAAATACACTAGCTGTTTGATTTTAAAAGATGCACTGCTTGTGTCTGTAAGAAACTCTCCTCACTGGCTAAGACATACACAGACTGAAATTGAAAGATGAAGAATAATACTGCAATGAAATGAAATCAAGCAGAAGCCATATGCAACATGTGTAACAAAATAGACTTCAAGCCAGAATTGGTGAGAAGAGACCAAAAAAAGCCCTACATATTGACGAATGGAAAAATCCAGGAAAATATATTTTGATTATAAATACATACGCACAAAACATCAGAGCACATAATTTTATAAAAACAACCATATAGGACATAAGTGGAAACAGAGGCTTCAATGCAATAATAGTGGATGACTTCAATACCCCACACTCACCAATTGACAGATCATCCAGACCAAAAACTCAACAAAGAAACATCAAAGTTAAATTACACTATTGATCAAATGCACTTAAAAAAATCTACTGAATATTCCATTCAATATTTGCCACATACATTCATTTCATCACCACATGCAACTTTCTCCAAAACAGATCACATTTGAAGTCATGAAGCAGATCTTCACAAATACAAAAATGAAAGAATTTCTTGCATTTTATAAGACCGTGATGGAATGAAACTAATAATAGCAAAAGAAACTGCAGAAATTATGCAAACACATTCAGATTGAATAATGCACTTTTAAACAAGCAGTGGGTTGTTTGTAGAAACTGGAGGAGGTTTCTAAATTCTAGGATTTAAATATTCCTAGAATTAAATGAAAAGGGAAATGCAAGTATTATGGTTTGAAAGTGAGGTGTCCCCCAAAAAAGCTCACATGTGACAATTCAGGGAGGCTGCATTAACGCTCTAATTTTATTCACTTGGGTTTTCCCTCTTCTCCTTTTGGTTAGTTTGGCTCAGGGTTTTCCAATTTTATTTTCCTTTTGTTATATTCATTTCATTATTATTCTGTATTATTCTTGTAGCTTTTTTATTTCTTTCTGTTCTGATCTGTAATATTTCTTTTCTTTCACTAATTTTGGGTTTGGTTTGTTCTTGCATCTCTAAGACTTTGGGATGTATCATTAGGTTATTTTTTTGACATTTCTGTTTTTCTAAAGTAGGTACTTACAGCTCTAATATTCCCTCCTATAACAACTTTTGCTGTGTCCTACAGGTTCTGATAGGTTGTGTTTCCATTTTCATTTGATTCTATGAATTTTTAAATTCCCATCTGCCCCAAGTTTCTTTAAACAACCCAACAATCCACTACTTGTTCTAAAGCGCATTATTCAATCTCCATGTCTGTGTGATTTCTGAAGTTTCTTTTGCTGTTGATTTCTAGTTTCATTACATCATAGTTGATAAGACACAAGAAATTTTTTTCTATTGTTAAGGTCTGTTTTATTACCTCAAATGTGATCTATTTTGGAGAAAGTCCCCAAGTGCTGATGAAATGAATATATACTTTGCAGACGTTGAATGGAATATTATGTAGAAGTCTATTAAGTCCATTTAATCTATAGTGTAATTTAACTTTGATGTTTCTTTGTTGAGTTTTTGACCTGGATGATCTGTCAATTTGTGAGAGTGGAGTATTGAAGTCACGAACTATTAGAGTCCATTTATGTCCCGTAGTTTGCTTTACAAAATTATGTGCTCTACGAAAGCCACATGAAAAACTAAATAAAATTGATTCTCTCTCTCTCTCTCTCTCTCTCTCTCTTAAAAGAAAAAAAAGTGGAAAAGGGAGCAGAAAAGGGAAAACCAGACAGACAGCAGCCTAAGGCTCCTTATGTTATTGCAGAAGAGGTCCACAGCCAAGGAAGGGAGATGGTGTCTGAAGTTGGATAATACAAGGAATTAGATTCTCCCCTGGAGCTTCCAGGATAATGAAGTCCAGTGAGCTGCATTGTAGAATTCTGATCTCCAGACCTGTGAAACATTTCTATTGGTTAAGCCACTAAATTTCTAGTAATTTGCTTATAGCGGTAATAAAAAATTAATGCAATTCACATAAATAAATTTTTGTCTATCAAGTTATATTAATTATATCATACATTCTCACATGTTATTTTGAACATTTTACAAATGTAACTTGTAGTGAATACTGACTTGTCCACTATCATTCTTTTATTATTGGCTATTTGAACATTTCTATGTTCCTATTAAAATGATACTTCTTACTATCTCTGGGCATAAAAAAAATTATGTGCTCTGATGTTTGGTACATATATATTTATAATCAACATATATTTTTCTGAAATTTCCCTTTATCAATATGTAGTGGTTTTTTTTTTGTTTTGTTTTTTGTTTTTTGTCTCTTTTGGCTTGAAGTCTGTTTTGTTGCATATAAGCATAGCTGCTCCTGCTTGCTTTCATTTGATTAGAAAATCATTTTTTGTCTTTCACTTTCAGTCTCTATATGTCTTGGCCAGTAAGGTGAGTTTTTTAAAGACAACAGCATTTGGGTCTTTTAAAATCCAAACAGCTAGTGTATATTTTTTTATTGAGAGATTTATTATAGTGTATATCTTTTAACTGGAAATCAGATCATTTACATTCCTGGTTTACTGAAAGATATGTTCTAGTTCCTATCATTCTGCTCTTTTCTTTTGGTTGTTTTGAATAATCTATGTTAATTTTTTCTCCCTTGTTCATTTCAGAGTTTTAATGGTTTACTGAAATAATCATGTTTCCTTCTTTTCTACTTTTCATTTGCTTATCTTTCTGTTGAGATATATTCTTTCCCATGTTCTCATGGTTGTGTTTATCTTGTTTCCTCATTTGAGTGTAAGATTCCTTTAATTATCTTCTGTAATGACCATTTAGAGGTCCTGAATTCTTTTAGTTTATGCTTATCTTGGAAAGCATTTCCTCTAGATACTGAAAGATAACTTTGCTGGTTATAGGAATCTAATTTGGCAGGTTTTTTTCTTTCAGAGTTTGACAGAGTCTGCCAGGTGGTTACTTCTGAATTGTGAGACACTGAGCTCCCCATCACTGGAAGTGAAAAAGCAGAGACTTGGACCCTAACCATGAGAGAAGGTAGAGAACTCAGTTAATGCCCTCTGAGACACCTTCCTCCCTAGTTCAGAGAATAGGACTCCACATTAGAAAAACAGCCCAGATGGTGGATGGTGGCCCAGTCTCCAGCAAGAATAGCCAGGATCACTAACACAGGTGCAAGTCAGAACAATTGACTAAATTACTAAGTATAGAAGGATTATATATCAACATAATAAAGGTTACAGTAATGCCATCTTATGGGCCCTATCCCTGCCCTTTGGATGCTGGGGCAATTATAGAGTACTTAGGTTTAAGGTGGCTTGTGATAACTGCAAGAGCTTGCTAAGTACTTTTGTCTTCCTGCTTGGCCTCCAGCCCTTCCCTGGGAACAACCACCTGACTCTCAGGCCTAGTCATAATAGCAGGTTTTGAAAGGTCAAGTGGATTAAGCAGGGGGGTAGAGTGGTATTGATGACCTGAGCCAGAGCCATGATCCTGGGGCCAGAAACTTGTACACAGTGCAAAGACAAGTGAGTGTTATGTGAAGAATGTGCACAATGACAGTCCAGAGCAAACACCTCTGAGAACTGCTATACAGGGTAGGGGCACTGATGAGAATCAAGAAGACTTCACTACTTTTAGAATGGGAAGATGTGACTATTTTGAACACTGAAAGTGACAAAGTTGAAGATAGAGGATGAGGAGAAAAAGATGGATTCACCTCTCAAACATTGAGGAGGACATGAAAGCTATGGTGCAGGACTGGCCATGTTCAGGCGGAGCAGGGGTATGACAGTAGGCTAGGGAAAAGGCAGGTTCTGAGGACACAAAGGAGAACACTACATCATTTTCAGGGCAGAAGGAATCAGACATTGGGTAGGAAGAATAGGCCATGAGCAGGGAGAGATAAGCAGGAAATGCTGTCCAGAAGAGAGCCAGAGAACTACCACAGAGAACGACATAGAATGAAACAGGAGCTGGTGCCCAGCACTACTGAGGGGCCAAAAGCCACATGGGCTGAGGCAGCAAGTCTGTGAGGTCTACAGCAAGCTTGAATGGAAAGGTTGGCCTGGTGGCCCATGATGGAGGTCTCTGAGGCCCTGCCTCTAGTGCCCCTACAGTAGCTCCTCTTTAGGGGCCCTCTTTATCCTCCAAGCAACAACCTGGGAAGCTTCCTCTGTCCACCTCCACTCCAAGCAGAGTAAACCCCTCTCTCCTGAGAGCCCTGAAGGCCTCGCTTGACAACTGAAATCCCTACAATAACATCTAGAGCATAAAATTCTTTAGTTATGGTTTTTGGGGTATTTCGGGGATAAGAGGGGTTAACTGTCATAACATACTCTTCATAGTCAGAAATTATTATACTCATTTTATTTTACCAAAGGGAAAGCAGTGTTGGAAATAACAGGGGTCCTGGGCACCCAGGAGCCAAAAAACTCTCAGAGATTAATTAGTTCTGTGAACAAGGCAAGAATTTTACGTCCATGTGCAACAAGGTGCACAGCAAACTGAAAAGCAGGTGCACCAAGCAGGCAGTCTGGTTCAATCTTTATTCTCGATGTAAGGGTACTTGGCTATTCCCCATTGTTGGGGATTGACTGCACAATCTATGTTGTGAACAACTATTGAAGGAAGGGACACTTAGCCACCACTCACTACTTGGGATCAATTGTTCTGTGTTCTATTGGGTCATATAAAGAAATATACCTTTAGTTATCCCTGCCTCCTTTTGTTCTCCTGTGGCAGGAAAGTTTCCCTCGGTTGAGTGCCTTTCAGCATATACACAGTCTTGAAAAGGGATGGAGGGGGTGGGGAAATGGTCATTGTAAGGGAATGACAGTTACAGAATTTTGCTAGTTTGACAGAAAATATTAATGAGCTTACTTCTCTAAGCAAATTCAAGGAGGAACATACAGTAGCCCAAAGCAACTCAACCAAATCTTGCCCAGGCAAATCTGAGCACAAATCCCATCTTTTCCCCCCTTCACCACACTGTTAGAACTATCTGAGTGTGAGCATACCCACCAGACTGTGTGCTCCAAGAGCACAGGAGTGGGGTCAGCTTCACCTGCACAACTAAGGCAGACCACATAGGACATCCCTAACAAATATTTGGGGAGAACCCATAGACAGATCATCTGGCCCAAAAACTTTAATTTTATAGATAAAAATACCTAGAAGATCCTTATATCTACCATAGATAAGAAGACAAAGGCTCAAAAGGAAGGAAGGGAATTGGGAGGGACACATAACAAATCAGTACTGATGCTGAGTTCAGATGCAGGTCATCTGGGCTGAAACAAGAGCTAGCCCCATGGAATCTACAGCCAGGTTTGGTGCCTCCCTAGGGCTACTCCTCACTTACAGCTGTCTAATTATTTGTCCACTAATTCAATTATGTTCTACATACCCTGAGCCTTAAGCCTAAAACCAGCTTAAAGCCTTGGGAGTGCTCCAGCTCCACCTGCCTGCCCTCTCCACCAAAGGAAGCCACCCCAGCGAGCAACTCATGCAACTTACCCAGGCAGAACTGGGCTGGGGACTGAGCCTACTGCCCCAAGGGTAGGCTGGTGTTCTCCTTGGGACACTTGAGAAAACTCTAGTCTCTGTCTCTGTGTAGAGAGAGAACCTTGGTTCAAACTATAGGCCTGGGTGTGATTTGTGGAAGTAGCTACAGAGTTGAGATAGAAAGAATGAATAAAAGAAAGCCAGCTAGAAAGGGGCATGAGGAGAATATTTATTACAGTGAAAAGAACAACAGGAGCAAAGGCTTGGAAATGGAATAGAGACGAGAGTGTTCAGAAGCCTGCAAGTTCAAGGTGCCATGAGAGGCAGTCAGTAGAGGGGAAGAAATAGGGCGAAGGCTGAACAAAGCCAGAAATCTTTCCATATAAGGAATGGAATGGCACTGGGCACTTCAGGTGTGGGGAATGGAATGAGTAAATACAGGGAAAGGGAGCAGAGAGGCAACAATTTAAATCATGGCACTTTCCTGCCAATAATGTTCTGATGGGCTCATACCTCTTCCCCTTGGGATGGGAGCCAAACCCTTGGCCTCCAGCACCTGGCACAAGCTGGCTCCCAAGAGCCAAACTAGTACCCTCTTCCCTCCTGAACCCTGCAGTTCCTCCTCCTCTACTGTTCATCAGACCCTGGAATTCTCAGTTAATATGACACTTCCTACAGTAAATCTTCTGCAGTCCACTCTTAAAACTAGTTTCACACATCTCTGTCTCAAGTACTCAGTGCTGGCCTCCACCATAACTCTGATTACAGTTTTATACTTTTGCAACAAAGAAGAATGTGTTATTTAAAACACTAGATGCTAAGGGTGTGGCTCAGTGTTATAGTGATTGCCTAGCATGTGCAAGGCCCTTATTTCAGTTCCCAGTATTTCAAAATCAAAATTTAAATTAAATTATATAGTCATCTGCAATCTGGGACAATTGTCCTAGGAAGAAGGCAGAAATGTTTTTAGGAAGAAACTGTTGTGTAATTAGAAAATGACCATAAGAGGTAAATTTTGAATGAAATTACCTCAAAGCTGATAAATCTCCATGTGTGATGTTAATTTCCAAGGACTGTCTACTGTCCATGCATGGCTCTCCCACTCTCTTCCCAGGCCACATTCCAGCAGCTAGTCCTGCAGGTCTTTGCAATCAGAGTTAAATTCTTAATTTGAGGATTCAAAAGTCCAAGTAAGATGGATTAATTCAATAACATCAATAACAGATTGTAGAAATTCATGATCAACAGTTTCCTATAGTTGAGACCAGAAATGAACTAAAAGCCAGCAAAGGAAAGACAGAGGGATAAAGATGATATGAAGACAGATGAGTCTGTGAGAAAGGTCCTTATGTTACCTCTGCAGGGAACTCAGAGTTTGTAAAAGGACAGGCCCTTCTTTGCTATGGGAAGGTGGAGCAGAGGGGCCTACACAGTGCTACTAGGCTTATGGGTCTTAACAGCCCCATGGCAGAGGAGCAAATGTGTGCTTAGTGCACCCAGTTGGGATTCAGGAGTAGCTAGGAGAGAGTCAGAACTGGAGAGGCCTTAAGCTTGGAAATGAGGACTAGCACAGTAGCCACCTCCATGCATCAACTGAGAATGAGACAGAACCATGTACAGTTTAGAGACACCCTGAACCCTAACCTCACCAGTGTCATGATGCTTAGAGCTTCTCACAAGCCTATATGAATGTTTGTGTGTTGAAACCCAATCATCAATGTGATGATATTAGGAAGTGTGGCCTTAGGGGAGGCAATTAGGTCATGATGCAAGATCCATCAAGAAAGGATCGGTGGCTTATAATAGGAAATAGGAACCCAGAGAGCCCCCTGGGCCCTCCCACCATGTGTATACACAGCAAAAAGATGGCCCTCTATGAACCAGGAAGCAGCAGGTACTCGCCAGACACTGAACCTGCCTGACCCTTGATCTTGAATTTCCCAACCTCCAGAACTGTGTGGAACAATAGGTGTTTATAAGCCACATAGTCAATAGTACTTAGGTATATCAGCATGAGTGGACTAAGACACCTAGTAAGAAGGAGTGAGGAGATCTTGATGTGACTGAGATTTGGTTCTACCATCTATAATAAAGGAGTTGAGAAAAAGAAAACAATTAAATGTGGAGAAATATCATTTTATTTCCTGAAACCCTATGTTTACAGACTCATAACCTAACTGTTGGATGGCTCTTCACATGAAAATAAATATGAATGCAACTGAAATGGGAGAGAAGGGTGGAAAGGAGGGGAGAATAAGAAGCCCAGTATATGGTAGAGGGCTGCACCTAAAGGTGGACAACACCTGTAAAAAATGTTTCATGGTGCTGAATGCCTAGGAATTTTCACTCAAGTGACTGATACTCCAGTTGAAGTTTTCATTTGTTCTTGTCTTTACTCCAACCCCATTGCTCTGTGGTACCAGATCTTCTAAATAATCCACTGCACACACTTGGTAAGATTAGTGATGCTTTTTCAGACTGAAGGAGGACGGGATTTGGGGTGCACAGAATAAAGCAGAAGAGAAAAAAGACAGCAATTCCAGACCATACAGAGATTACAGTCTGATCCTGTGATCGCAAAGAGGGGTTGGTGCTGGCATCCACTCAAGGTTTGCTCACTCACAAGCTGCTCACATGTCACCTGAGATCTCAGCTACATTCTTTGGGTAGAACACACTTGGATTCTCCACATGACCTGGCCTTCCTCACAACATAGCAGCTAGATTCCAAAAGAGAAAGAATCTGACAGAAGTGCAATGACTATCATGACAACCTAGCCTCACCAGGCAAGTGGCATTACCTCTGTCTCCTGTTTATTAGAAGCAATTAACGAAGACCAACCCACACTCAAAGGGAGGAGCATTAGACCTTGGCTCTAGACAGGATGACTATCAAAGAATATTCAGGCATGTTTGAAAACACCCCAATACCCAGAGGCCACCAGGAGGAAACAAACCCTAAGTAGCGATTGGGAGGATGGTGGCACCACCCATGGAAACAGATTTCAAGTGATTCTCTTTGAGTGTCAAAGGGCAGAGTTACATCAGAGCTGAGGACATTGTGGAATCCAGGGCTGAAATGCCAGTTTGCCTACCTAACACCCTATGAACTTTGAACTCACAACCCTCTGCCCTGACTCACAACCATGACTAGGTTGGTGGCTGATTACCCAAGGCAAGTGAAACTCCGCAGGGTTCACAAACTTAAACTAACAAAAGTATAAGATTAGTAATGTTCAAGGGAACTTCACTATAAAAGAGGGTACAGCAATTTTTGGACTTGGAAATGTTATCTGAAATTGATTCAGGGACTTGACCAGAGCTCTGCCAGACACACCAGAGATAGGTAATGGCTTCTCCAGTGATCAGAACTCCTGAGCTGTACAGGGCAGTTAAAATCATCATAGATGGATAGAAAAATGAATTTCTCTATGACATGGTCATTGTCTAATCATAAAACAAACATGTCTGTGAGTGGGAAAGGACAAAACAAGGACAGAAAACATGGATCAGGTTCTCAAAAAGATGACAACAAAATTTGGGGGATTAGAGGAGATGCTGAGGTTCCTCACTGTAAATAATCCAGCCATTTCCCAGCAGCAAGTGCCAAAGAGAAGAAATTACTTCTGCTTAATCAGTAACTGCCACTTCACTGAAAAGACAAAACCCCTGGAACACAAAAGTATTACTCAAGCTCCCCATCTCCAATCTTGCCTTTGCCCTCTTCCTCTCTCCTGATAAACAACATCAACAGTGGGTGAGTGATGCAGGAGGCCAGGAGCTTTGCCACATTTTATAGACTCGAGGAAAGACTGTTGGAGAGGGAATGGTTGGTGGAGAAGAGAGGAGCGAATGTGCCCAAAGCTTGTGCCAAGGTGGACCTCCACTCTGCCTGATTAAAAGCAGGATCTCCATGGCCATGATGGGGCTGTGCCTTGGTTAGGAAAGGGTGTTTTAACGAAGGAGGAAACTGATCATCATGGACCCTAAGGCTCTTTATTCATGTACCTTTGCAAAGTTTTCCCATCACCTAGGAGATTGGAATCACAGGAACCTGAAGCCATAGGCCTGAGCAGTGAAGCCATCTGAGCTCAAGATCAGGCATTCAATAAACACCCATTAAGCTACTGCTGTGTGCTGGGCTGGCCATGAGGGGTAGGGACACAAAGGTGCCTCAACATAATCTCTGCCCTACAGGAGCTCACATAAGTGGAAGGGAAAGACACAGAACAGACATGAATAGGCAGATATTTTCAGTGCTGGGAAAATGGGGAATGTAGGGGAAGAATTTGCTCCAGTTGGGGTGGAAAGGGAGGTCATAGGATCCTTACCAGGAGAGGGGCCAGAAATGGAGCTGTTCCAGGCCATGGGGAGTGCTAGAAGATTCTAAAGGAATTGAATCATGGACAGTGAGGACCACATGAGCCATTATGTGGGGATTAATGTGGGAAGGGAGAAAGGACTGGAGGGTGGGAGAGCAGTGAGAAGGGTTGATGAGAGATGATATAAACTTATGCCAGGACATAGCCATCAAGGAGCACCAGGTTGCAGATTAAGCAGCAGAAAGACTAGAATAATCAACAAGTGCAGAGACCAGAAGTCAGGGTTCAACCCAATTCAGTGTCCCAGACTCTAGTCCAAATATTTGGTGCCTGTCCTAGTTTGGGATGGAAAGGAGGTATTGAAGGCAATTTCAGGGGAAAAAGTGAGAATAGCTGGAGCAATGGCTCAGCAATGGAGCGCTTGCCTGGCATGGACACGGACCCAGGTTCAAACCCCAGCACCACATACAGAACTAAGTATCAGAAAAGTAAAAAACAGATGAAAAATAAATAATATTTTAAAAAAGAAAAAGAGAGGAGGCAACATGCAGACATCAGGCAGGGACAGAACCAGAATGTGGGAGGCAGAAGCAAAGTAATTTCTTCCTTGTGCTGGGGATCTGCATGGTGTTGACTATGTAGGATATTGGGAGTGAGAAAGACTCTTCCCTGACTTCATGCCAAAAGTTCACTCAACCAACACTTGTTGGAGAAGCAGGGAACAAGGAGATGCAGTAAAATGCAAGGAAATTATTTACCAACTCCATGGTCTCAGCCAAAAAGACTTAATCTCTGAGCCATTTTCCATCTGGAAAATGGAGATAGTTATCCCTGTCATGTAGATTAAAGATTAGAAATATAATGCATATAATAATGATTTGGGCACATAGTGGGTGTTCAATAAATGGCTGTCTTTATTCACCTAGAACTCTGCTGAAGCTCTAATATATTAAGTGAGGATGAACTTAAAGCAGTTCTGTGTTTCAAAGTTAAGAATGTGAACAGAGAGCCTACAGAATGGGGGGGGGGGAAATCTTTGACACCTGCTTCTCAGGGCATTAATATCCTGGATACACAAAGAACTCATAAAACTTAAAGCCAAAAAAAACAAATCAATGGGCAAAAGAATTAAATAGGCACCTTCCATAATAAGAAATATATGAAAAAAAAGTTCAACATCACTAGCAATCAGAGAAATGCAATTAAAACTACACTGAGATTGCATCTCACTCCAGTCAGAAGGGCAATTATCAAGAAGGATGTGGGGAAAAGGGTTCACTTATACTTTGTTGACAGGACTGCAAATTGGTACAACCACTCTCGACGCCCATAAGAAGCTCAACTATATACAGGCAGGCAGAGAAACTCAGAAATTTCAAAAATTAAGACACATGTATATGCTTATTTCCATCTATAATATGGAGGTAATGCACAGGAGACATGAGAGTGGGGAGTGGAGAAAGGGGAGAGATCCTGGACTAGGATCGGCCTTAACTTACTTTGTCAATATCCATGATGCATGATTATGTAACAACAGTTCCCTCCAATATGTAAAACTATGTCAAACAAATTTAAAAAAAAAAAAAAGCAAAGATTGAATGTTCTATCTGATATGCAGAAACTAAACCAAAATAAGGAAATGTCAGGAATAAACAGAAGAGAAGGAAACAGAGGAAACAGTGATGAGATAGGGAAAGTTCATAGAATGAATCCAACTTAATTTTCCTGTGTTCACATATGAATACACCATAGTGAATCTCATAACATATACATCAAGAAGACACTAATTTAAAAACTTTTAGTAAATAACAGATCAGCAGAGGAGAGGGAAGAGAACAAGAGCGAGGAGGGTAAATACTGGAGACTGAATTAGAATATGTTATACTCCATGTTTTTTTATAATTATGTCATTGTTTATTCTATTGTGTGTATCTCACAAAAACAGGGTGTGGGAGGAAGGGAGGGGAAGAGGAAATACTGAGTACTGAATTAGAACAAGTTATCATCCATGCTTTTATGATTATGTCATTGTATATCCTAAAATGAACCAATAAAATGAAAAAAATTAATAGGGTTAATGCTCTAAAAACAAACAGAAAGAAATTTCTGTGTTTCAGTACTTCCCTCTGCTGGCCAAAAGGGGTAGACACCACTGGGGAGAGAATCATAAGATGCTCCTTGCCCTCCTAACCACACTAGGAATTACCCTGTATTGTGGAAGGACACGAGCTCGGCATGGATCCTTCCAGAGGCAGCAGATATAGCTGTGAAAAAGAGTGATGATCCTTGCCATGATTCACAAAGCTGCTGTGGATTCCAACTGAGATTATGTCTATAGAGCACTTTGGGATGCCTGAGCTAACCCACAAATATTAGTGGTCAAGCAATATTTGACATCCCTTCCCCCACTATTCTGGGTGCTGGGGACCCCTGGAAGATCAAAGAAGCCATCCCTGCCCTCAAGAAGTTCTAATTTCTAAGCTCCAACAAGTCTTACTTTAGGAAGGTATTGGGGTGGAATAGGGACTGTGTGTGTCCTGAAGAGTCAATGAAAGCCTGGTTTTCTGCCAGCCTGTTCCAAGAATCCGTTTTTCAGCCCTAAAAGGGCAAAGGCAGAAATCAAGTCTAGGAGGACCAATTACATCCTTTTCCACCATAATCCTTCTTTTTCCTCCTCAAGCCCATCACCTCCCAGGCAGAGAACAGGGAAATGTGGAAGGTCACCAGAGTCAACCAGCTAAAAGCACAGCTGCCTCCAAGTACCACCAGCTCACATTTGGAGAGGCTCTCGAGGTGCTGCTGAACTTTCCCATACACTTGCACTGCCTTTCCTGGGCCAACTCCTGATGGGCTTCTCAAATACCACCAAGTCCAAACCTTTGCTTTGAATTCACCCCACTAAATTTGTTAGATCACCATAGGTGGGTTTCTACCAGGGGGATTTATCCTGCCCCCCAAACTGTAGATATTCTTAAGTAAATGGACATTAACAAAGGATCATGGGATACAGAGAAGTTAAGGAGAAACTGGCAGAGAAACAGATATATACTTGACCCTTCCTTAGAATTTAGAATCAGGAAAAAAAAACTTTTTTGTCTGTTGAGATAAGCTATGAAACTAAACATTTTCCAAAATAAAGTACTCAAAACACTGAATTCTTACAAGATGTTAATAAATTTTCCATAATAAAGAGATTTCGTAATCAATTAAACTTGAGAAATTCTGATTAAAAATAAATTTCACTACAAGATGTCTCTGAGCCTTCATTATGTAATGCCACTAGGATTCAAACAGTATGTGGAAGGTAATGTGTACAGTGTTTATCAGTTCTATTTGACTAAGAAACTGCTTATTCATGGCACACTTATTAACGTCTTATGGCACTCAGTAGATTCCATGAAATGAAATACTGATAACCATTGTGATTCCCTTTATGCTTTGGCTTCAAGGGAACTTAATGCTAATCATAATGGTCATTTCCTATTGCAAATAAATCAGAACTAAGATCTAATTACCCCTCTCAATAATATTATAAAACTTCTGGACAAAACAGTTGTCATTCCACAGCAATATAAGACAGATGTTGCTACAGATAGGGGAGCATTTCCTCCTACTTCTCATCACCCCTAGACTCTGGAGCAGGCTCACTAATGTGATCCCCTGAATCTTATGTTTGGCTTTCCCAGCCCTACCAAAACTGCAAAGGCTAAGGATAAGAGGCAGCCCAAGACAAGGAGCCAAGGACTGGCCTTGAAGGACTGCCCTCTGGGAATTCTGAGGCTGAAGGCTCACTATCATCTGCTGCCAAATCAGCAACTTGAATAGATGGACCACATGCTCAGGGAGAATTATTTGTCACTCCCTGGACACAGGGAAAACTCTTAACCCACAGATGGTGACCTGCATAGATGCCACTTCAGGTCTGGCTATATGACTTACTAGATGACAAAATACTGGGATAGGTACCTTGCTGCAAGGTATGTGTAGGGGGAAAACTTCACTGGAGCACAGCACTGGTCAGTGGGAGATTTTGGAAGGATCAGAGATTTGGGTGTAGCAAGTGGAAAAGAGGAGTTGCATTCGTCCCAACCAGGTCTTGGCAGGGATGATAAACACGGCTCCCATTCAGCACTGGAATTGGGAAGAAGCTGAAAATGGGGTTGGATCTGCAGCAGATAGACTGAGTTCATTAAGGAACCCTGCATTGGGCCTAACCCAGGACACCTCTGCTGCACGTCCACTGCATGAGGGGAGTGTGGTGTTTCTCAGCTGCCTGCAAGGGGGCCAGTAAACATTTAGCAGACTATCCAATAGGCGGGAGTTGGGAGGTTAGAGAGAGCTACTCCATGATCATGCCAAGAGCATGCTTTGGTTCAGAGGTTGAATCCAAAAAAGCAGTGTGGGACAGGACCAGACCTCACTTAGCTCAGGGGGATTGGGGTTGGTGGAACACAGAGGAGCCTAGCTCACCCCTGCACCAGCCCCCACTCCCAAGTCAGAGAGCTCATGTGACAAGATAATGGTGAGATAGGTGCACACAAGAGAACAATGAGTTTGAGCCCAAGAAATTTGGAAGGACTGTATATGTGACTAGCAGAGAGAGTATTGCTCTGCATTCACCAACCCTCCCACTCCCCACTACTTCTGTGCCGTGCCTAAAAACCCAGATGTCTCCTGAGTTTCAGATCTCCAGTATAGGCAAAAGCCAAGCCCTTGGGGTATTTATTAACCGGAACTCTTTTTTTTTTTTAAGAGAGAGAGAGAATCATTTTTATTTAGTTTTTCATGTGGCTTTCACTGCTCCAACACTTCGTTGTGTACGTGGTGCTGGGGTTCGAACTCACATCCTTGCACATGTGAAGCAAGTGCCATAACCACTGAGCCACAGCTCCAGCCAAACCAGAACTCTTTAGGGAATGCTCCACCCAACAAAGCCCAGTGGACCCAGCTAGACACACACCTTGCCATCCAGTCCTCCACACTTAAAATCCTACATAAACAACACTGTAAGATCATATAATTCCAGACTGAGGGACCCTGCCAACAAAATTCAGATGGACAGTGTGCATATGCTCCCATCACACAGTAAACACCCTCAATGTCCAAATTTTCATTAAGAAATTTTTTTTCGCCAGGTTCAAGATGGCGTTCACCCCACTGTCAGTGACTCCAGGAAGCTCCTGAGAATCACCTCACCCTGCAGGACAGCACCTGGATTCCCATGGTAGGACAAAGCACCCAGTGTGGGGGAACATTATCCCCCGCTAATTTCTTAACTCCAAAGGAATAACGCCGTCCATTAACTAATATACAGGGCTTAGTGGAGCCCGAGGCACTCTGCCCTGCACCTGCGGGGGAGGGGAGCTACTCCGGAGGGGAGGAAATGGAGCAAGGGAGCGAGTTTCCTAA
The DNA here is from genome assembly GCA_004027875.1 of Aplodontia rufa. Classification (NCBI taxonomy): domain Eukaryota; kingdom Metazoa; phylum Chordata; class Mammalia; order Rodentia; family Aplodontiidae; genus Aplodontia; species Aplodontia rufa. Next base: position 18,306 of record PVKS010030496.1, read on the forward strand.
CCAAATACCCTAACCCGGCCGGCTTCGAACTCCCTGATCTGACTTCTCTTAATTTACATAATCTTGCATAGGCGCTGGGAATTAATTGTTCACATTAGCGAAATTGCAGCTGTTTGTGTGAGCTGCGGCCCACCATTGTGACGTTTCCCTGAGGGCGGGGCGGATTGTTCATCCAAAAAGCGGTCTTGGGTCCTCAGAACACCAGAATCCATTGCCCCAAATTGGGCCCTTTCCCAAAGGGTCTGTGAGGTGCTGGGAGTTCCCTCTCCACCTCCGGTCGCTGCCCACGGAGCCTGGGAAGGAGAGGATTCTGCACAAGATCTTTAACTCAATCACAGTGGACAATAATTCTCCACCACTGCCCGCGGGTTACAAGAGCTGATTTTAAAGTCCTTTAACTAAGGAGCATGGGAGAGTGGGGCGGGGTGGGTCACCCAGCAGCGATATGGGGCCTCAGTACCCATGATCAGAAACACAAGTTACTGCCCCCCACCAACTGGCCATCTGCCCAGAGGGCTGTAGGGAACTTCCATTCACCTCTCCAGCTCCCAAACCTCTCAGTTGGCGACCTTCTGCCCTTCAGCCGCCCCTCTTATCACTCAAATGGGAGGAACCTGTGAACAGAACTTGTTCCAGCAGGGCACATCTCTCTAAAGGGGATCCTCTGTTTCAGCCTTTGCTTGATATCTGCCTCAGGAAGCTTTGAATATATGGGGCAGCACACGCTTCCCCTTAGCATTTGAGCTCCTTGCATAGCCAAGGCTTCGTAGGCCTTGACCTCTCTAATATGGTGCACTCTAGTAGGGCACCTCCTAGTGCTTGCAACTGAGAATCGCATAAGCACTGGCACTATCTGGACCATCTTTCTTGGGTTTCAGTCAACCCCACAGAGCAACTCTTGGGATTTCTGAAGATCACAAGACACGCACAGTGGGTCACCAGCGATCCTGAGGAAGCGAGTCTCAGGCTGGCTACTCTCCTTGGATCAGTCAGAGACCCACACATCTACACTAGGATCAACTCAATTGTCTACAACTTCTCAGCCCCAGGTCCAAGAAATTTCTAGAGTGTGGATAGGCAGAAAGCAACCATCTCAGGACTACAGCCCAGGGAGAGCTGAATACCCCTTTGCAACAGAAAATTTTGAGGAGATCCTTTAAGAAAAACCAGGCCACCGGACTTAACCAAACTGCTTCTCCCCCGACAAGCTCAACTCTGAAGAATCCCCAGCTAGATGACAGACTTGAACGCATGCCCCCCCCATGGTACATACTCGCTGACCTAGGGGACAGAAAAGAACTTAACCAACTAGTTTTGTTTTCTTGTTTACCTCTTGGGTTTTTTTTTTTCTTTTATTCATTTCTTCATTTAAAAAAATAAACGAGAATCTGGCTGGAATATAATATTTTTAAATTTTTAACATTACTGTGGGGTTGTTTTCTTTTTTCTTTTTTTTTTCTTTTTCTTTTCTCCTTTCTTGCTTTACAAATAATACTGAATTTGGTGTTAGTGGATGTAAATATTTATCCATGTGTATGTATTTGTGATTGGCTCTTACTTTCTCTATGTCTTCTTGAACCCTAATGTTATCCCTATAACATTGGGTTCCTATCAGGAAAACACTTCATGATAGCAAAATAGCCTCAGCCTCTGGTGAGTGAAGATAACCACGCCCCATGTCAACCTCTTCCTCCACTGTACTCTGGTAATCCCTAAATATAAGCATCTTTCTCTCATTCTCACACCAAGTCTTACCCTACCCAAACCCCAGTTCTATGTTTTCCTTAGTCCTAATAGAATAACCTACTCCCCCCAATCCCTAGTTCCCCTTTACTCTAAGGCAGGTGTGATTTTATACCTCCCCAATTCACCTCCTTGACTTCCTAGTCATTCCTTCTCCCCAATTTCAGAGAGACCCTACTACCTGAAGAAATAGACACACTTCAAAATGGGTACTTGCTTGCTATCATAATATACAGTGAGAGTTCTCTTAAAGAAAGCTGCTACTATTGGTGCTAATCATCAGATCATGTGTATTATTTGAAATGGACTAGTATTTGCACCTATAGCCTCTCAAATTCTCACAGAACTGTCTGGCATCTTTAGATCTGTATTGACCAAATAGCACCCCTTCACAATGAAGCAAAGCCACAAGAAGCTCCAATTACTCCACCAAGAGTAACAAGGTTGAAATAAAAGACAAGCTCTCTGACTCAGAAAATGAGGAAAAGGGGAACTACCTCTCCTCCTCAACCCCACAGCTCTCCACCCAAGGATCCCATAGCCAGGGCCCTAGATGAAAACCAAAGACATTGTATCAGCATTATGATTAGTAATGCAATCAAAGAGTTGAGAGATGAAATAAGGAAAGAGATCAGAGAACAATTTCAAAAGATGAGAGACAACTTCTACAGGGAAATAAGGGAACAGTTCCATGAGATGAAAGATCAGCTATACAAAGAAATACGTTCTGAAAAGAGATGTAGCAGAGCTATCAGAATTGAAAAACATGGTTAACCAATTCAAATCTTCACTGGAAGATACCAACACCAGAGTATACTCCACTGAAAATAGAACTCCAGCTCTTGAAGAACGAGTATCGGACAATGAGGATCACCTAAACAATGTAGAATTCAAAGAAGAAAAACAAGATAAGCAGCTTATATTACATAATCAGAACTTCCAAGTAATATTTGATGAAATGAGGCGTAATAATCTGAGAATCATTGGCCTGGAGGAAAACTCCGAACAGCAAACAAGAGTCTTAAAGAACCTTTTAAGTGAAATCATAAGTGAGAATTTCCCTCATTTTACTATTGATCCGGAATATCACATCCAAGATGCTTATAGAACTCCAAATAGACCTAATCAACTGAGAAACTCACCAAGCATATCATATACAAAATGAATAACAGAGAAACTAAGGAGAGAATTCTAAAAGCTGCTAGAGAAAAGCCCCAAATCACATTCAGAGGCAAACCAATTCAGATCACTATGGATTTTTCAGAGCAAACAATGAAGGCCAGAAAGCTTGGAACAATATCTTTCTAATGTTAAAAAATAACAACTTCCACCCAAAGATAATATACCCTACAAAACTCAGCTTCAAATGTGATGAGGAAATTAAATACTTCAACGATAAACTCAAGCTAACAAGACACATGAACACAAATCCTACACTACAAAATATTCTCAAAGATGTTCTCCATTCAGAAGAAAATGCCAATGATATCCTAAATCCTTAAGCAAGGGCAAGTCAATAATCACATTATACACAAGATGACTCAAAATTCTGTAATTGATAAAGTCAGAGACTCAGCCTCCCATATCTATTCTAACTTTGAATGTGAATGGTATCAATGCCCCAATTGAAAGACACAGACTGGCCCACTGGATCAAAAAACAAAATCCAACAATATGTTGCCTGCAAGAGACACCTTTGATACTCAAAAATAGACACAGGCTGAAAGTGAAAGGATGGCAAAACATCTACCAGGCCTGTGGCCCAAAAAAGCAAGCTGGTGTAGCGATTCTAATTTCTGACAAAATTAATTTCCAACTAAAACTAGTCAGAAAGGGCAAAGAGGGACACTTTATCATACTAAAAGGGACAGTTCACCAAGAAGATATGATGATAATCAACATTTATGCCCCCAATTACAACCCCCCCAAAAATATATGGAAAAAATACTTAAGGACATTAATCCCCTCATTGATCTCAACACAATAATCCTGGGGGACTTCAACACACCACTATCAACTCTAGACAGATCATCAAAACAAAAAAATCAATAAAGATGTCTCCAATCTGAACAACTCTATTAATCAATTGGGCTTAACAGACATCTACAGAATATTACATCCTAAGACAGCTGAATTTACCTTCTTCTCAGCAGCTCATGGATCCTTCTCTAAAATAGACCACATCCTAGTTCACTGGGATAATCTTAACAAATATAAAAAAGTGGATATAATCCCATGTATTCTGTCAGATCATAATGCTATGATCTTAGCAATCAACCACAAGAGAAACAACAGAAACTACTCAAATACTTGGAAATTGAATAATTACCTCTTAAACGAAGATGGGTAAAAGAGGAAACGAGACCAGAAATTAAGAGGTTCGTGGAATTGAATGAGAATGAGGAAACAACATACCAAAACCTCAGGGACAGTATGAAAGCATTCTTAAGAGGTAACTTATAGCATAAGTGCACACATCAAAAATCTAGAAAGAGATCAGATAAATAGCCTTATGCTTCAACTCAAACAACTACAAAAGGAGGAACAGTCCAAACCCAAATCTAACAGAAAACAGGAAATTACCAAAATCAGAGCTGAAATCAATGGAACTGAGAATAAAAAAACTATACAAAGTATTAACAAAACTAAGAGTTGGTTCTTTGAAAGAGTCAACAAAATCGACAGACCCCTTGCCAAACTCACCAAAAGGAAGAAAGAAATGAAACAAATCAACAAAATCAAAGATGAAAATGGGGATATCACCACAGACTCATCCAAGATCCAGAAGATTATCAGAACCTATTTTAAAAATTTATACTCTGCCAAGTTTGATAACCTGGAGGACATGGACAGGTTCTTGGACACATACGACATCCCCTCTTTAACACAGGAGGACATTGAAAATCGAAACCAACCTATCACAGATAGTGAAATTGAAGCAGCAATCAAAGCTCTCACAAAAAAGAAAAGGCCAGGTCCGGATGGATATATGGCAGAATTCTACCAAGCCTTCACAGAAGAACTTACACCAATCCTCTTCAAGCTCTTCCAGGAAATTGACAGAGAGAGATCACTCCCAAACACTTTTTATGAAGCAAATATTACATTGATTCCAAAGCCCAACAAAGACACATCAAGGAAAGAAGACTACAGACCAATTTCCCTGATGAACATTGATGCAAAAATCCTTAATAAAATTTTAGCTAATCGGATACAAAAGCACATTAAAAAGTTAATTCATTATGATCAAATGGGCTTCATTCCAGAAAACAAGACTGGTTCAACATACGCAAATCAATAAATGTAATTCACCACATAAACAGAATTAAAAACAAAAATCATATAATCATCTCTATTGATGCAAAGAAAGCATTTGATAAAATTCAACATCACTTTAGGCTCAAAACTTTGGAAAAGATAGGGATCAAGGGAAGATACTTTAACTATGTCAGATCCATTTATGACAGACCCAAAGCCAACATTATCCTCAATGGAGAAAAACTGAAAGCATTTCCACTGAATTCAGGTACTAGACAAGGCTGTCCACTTTCCCCACTCTTGTTCAATATAGTCCTTGAAACCCTTGCCAGAGCTATCAGGCAAGACAAGGAAATCAAAGTTATTCGTATAGGAAAAGAGGAAGTTAAGTTATCTCTATTCGCTGATGACATGATTCTATACCTAGAAGACCCAATATCATCAGCCAGAAAACTCCTAGAGCTTGAAGATGATTTCAGCAAAGTAGCTGGCTACAAGATCAACTACAGCAAATCACTAGCATTTCTTTACTCCAGCAACAAATTCGCAGAAGAAGAAATCAGGAAATCTCTCCCATTCACCATCTCCTCCAAAAAAATGAAATACTTGGGCATTAACCTTAAAAAGGATGTTAAGGACCTCTACAAAGAAAACCATCAAACACTAAGAAAAGAAATTACAGAAGACCTGAGTAGATGGAAAAACATTCCATGCTCATGGTTAGGCAGAATCAATATAATAAAAATGGCCATTCTACCCAAAGCCCTGTACAAATTTCATGCAATCCCCATCAAGATACCTATGACATTCTTCACAGATATAGAAAAAGCAATTCTCAAGTTCATATGGAATAACAGGAGACCAAGACTAGACAAAACAGTACTCTATAGAAAGGAAGAAGTAGGGGGGTATCTCAATCCCTGACCTGAAATTATACTACAGAGCTGTAGTAGCAAAAAGAGCATGGTATTGGTATCAAAACAGATCAAAAGATCAGTGGAACCGAATAGAAGATCCTGA
>PVKS010030497.1:0-24331 GCA_004027875.1 Aplodontia rufa
AAGCACACCTGCTACCAAGTATTGGGGAACTAGGGAGTGGGGTGGAGTAGGTTATTTTAATAGGACTGAGGAGTACGTAGGACTGGGGAGCTGTTAGAGTAAAGACTAGGGGTAAGAATGATATAAAGAAGCTTAAATTAAGGAATTACCAGAGTAAATTGGAGAAAAGAGTTAGCAGTAGGGTTAACTAAGACTTAGAGACCTGAAGCAATAAGAACCAATCACCATTACATACACACCGGTAAGTATTTACATCCACCTCCACCAGAATTCCGAGTTGGTTGTAAGTCAAGAAAGGAGTAGAGGAAACGGAAGGGAAAGAGAGAAGAGAAAGAAAGAAAAAAGTAAAGAAAGAAAAAAAACCCCAACCACAACAAGAACAAAAGAAAAATCTGTAAACCCCACAGTAATGTTAAAAATTTCAAAAATCTTATTTTTCAGGTGGAATCCCGTTAAACAAAAACAAAAACAAAAATAAAAACAAAAAAAAACAAACAAAAAAACCCCAAAACCAAGAAACAACAACAACAACAAAAACAACAACAACAACAAAAAAAACAAAAAACAAAAAACACCTCCAATAAAAATGCAACACTAGCTGTTACAGTTCCGAGAATTTCTGACCCTTAGATCCAGAGGTATGTATCATTTGGTGGTGTAATGAAACCCAGGATCAGGCTGGGAATTTATCGGAGTTGAGCTTGTTTGGGGAGAAGCGAATTGGTTGAGACTGGTGGCCTGGATTATCAGGCTGGGAATTTATCGGAGTTGAGCTTGTTTGGGGAGAAGCGAATTGGTTGAGACTGGTGGCCTGGATTTTCTTAGAGGATCTCCTCTGAAATTTTCTGTAGTAAAGGGGTATTTGACTCCCCCTGGGCAGAAACCTGAGTTGGTTGTTTCCAGCCAATCTATACTCCAGATATTTCCTGGGTCTGGGGCTCAGAAATTGTAGGTAGCCGAGTCTCCTTTTACAGAGGCCGTGGGACTCTGATTGATCCAAGCAGGGTGGCTAGCCTGAGTCTCGCTTCCTCAGGATTAATGATGGCCCACTCTGCGTGTCATGTGATCCCCAGAGGGCTCAGGAGCTGTTTAGTGCTGTTGGCTAAGGACCTCAGGGAAAGGTCCAGATCTTTCTAGAGTTTTGTGATTCTCCGTTACAAGCATTAGAAGGGGACCAGCTTGAGGTGCCCAGGACTCCACAGCCTTGGTTATGTGAGGAGCTCAGAGGCTTAATTGAAACCCAGGCTGCCCCATATATTCCAAGCTTCTTGCGGCCGGTTACACTCCAGTGCTAGGGGTGGAAGACTCGCCCCGCCCACAGGGACACGTCACAATGGCGACGGGCTGCTGACTAGATTGATAGCAATCTCTCCCCAGCGCTTTCTGCAAGACTAGGCAAAGCAATGAGCAGTCAATTCGCAGTGGTGCTTGGTCATGAAATTCAGACCCTTCCTCCATTTCAGGTTGCAAGGCCTTTGCCCGGCGCGGTGCGGCGCGGCATGGAGAGGCCGACAGTGTGTTTCGCCCCGCCCCCCGGCAAGCTTGCCTTTGAATTGTATGAACGGAGACAGTTCAAATTTACATTATATGCTATATACATAACAGGGTCTTTTCCTTAACTTTATTCCTTTAATTCAGAAATCGTTCCTCAAAATACGTATTTTGAATCTTAGTTCCAAAAGTATCTTTATAAACACTAGTGACAGATTTGAGTATATTATGTTTTTGGCCTATTGATTTTGATCACTAGGATTGTTGCTTTTTATTTTAATATTTCTTCATTGTTCTTTTTAGGAAAAACAGAATATAATTTCTGTGTTAATCAGCTTTCTTTTGTTGTGACAAAATAACCCAAGAAAATAAACTTAGAGGAGGAAAGAGTTACCTTGGCCCGTAGTTTTAGATATTTCATTCCAGGGGTATTCGGCTTCACTGATTCTGGGCCTGTGTTATAGCAGAACATCGTAGCGGAAGAGCTTGGTGGAACAGAGCTTCTTATCTTGTGTCAGTGATGAAGCAGGTGGAGGGGGCAGAGACAAGATATAGACCCCAAGGGCATGCCCACAGGGACCCACTCCCTTCAACTAGGTCCCACCTCCCACAGTTCCCATCACCCACAGTTCCCACCACCTCCCAATGGTGCATTCAGCTCTGAATCAATCCATGGACTAATCCACTGATGAGGTCAGAGCTTTCATGATCCATTGCTTCCCACAAATCCCACCTCTGACCACTGCATTAGGAACCAAGATTTCAACACATGAGCCTTGGCAGAACATTCCAGAGTCAAATGATAGCAATTCTCCCTCGGAAAGTTTTTTCAATCAAAAAAAGAAACCAACTTGTTTCTGTTAAGGAAAAACAATTTCTTACAAAAGGGTGGTTAATGGAAAATTTCCTTACACTTTTCTGTTTGTTTTTTGAACAAAACAACCAAAGAATAACAGATCTTACAGGGTTAGTTACTTGTTAGTCCCTCTCTTGAGCAATGCTTCCATTCACTCTCTTCTCCCTGTGCTTATCTGCGTGTGAGACTTACCGGGATCCCAACCGACATTTGGGGAATGATCAAAGAAACCAAGGTGAACCTAGTGGCTCCAAAGAAACTACCATTTAAAATTATTGCAATCTCATTTGCTTCTTAACAGTTAGACCTTTAAAACATGTATGAGAATATATGCTTTATCTAATTCATAAATTGCAAGAAAACTGGCGAGCTTCCTTCTTCCTTTAAATCCATGTATGAAGATCCTCACACAGCTCCTTCTAGTGGGTGCTATGAATGATGTAGCTAGTACCGTGGCTAACCAGAGAAGAGGAAGCATTTGTCTAGAAAAACATCCCTGTTCTATAAAGTCACAGCAACCCCAACTTTCCCTAGGAGGACTGAGAGCCACTTGCATTAGTAATCGTATTCCTCATTTTTCACCTTCAAATGATAAACTCAATTAGGGACAGGATTTTCTGAAAAGCATCTAGTTGCTAATGTGGCCTCCATATGAGTACAGACCTTTCTAATAAAAACAGAAAAAGAGGCACCTTGGCTTGCCTTCAAAGGATGACTCCATCCTTTGTCTCTCTGACCATGGCTATAAATCCAGTGTAGTAGAAGGGGTAGAAAGACTACCAATTTATCTTTATCAAGATATGTAAGGAGATACTCATAAAAAGTTTTTTGGGGACAGTGATGCCACACAACTGATAAAACAAAAATTACCATGTAATAATATCATCTAGATTCCTTCAGGAAAGAAAAAAGGAGTATGTTGTGACTATGTTTCAGAGTATATTCCGTCACGATAACCACGACTAAAGGGACCCGCCCATGTGGACATGGGAAAGGGCCTTCTCACAGCAAAGGCAATGACAAACAGTTGAATTTATGGGAACCTGGACTGTCACGGATATGGGGTTCAGATTCCACAGCTAAGCTGACAGGTGATGAAGAAAGCATTAACTCGATGCCTAAATATTTAAGTTTCATGGAGTGGAAGATATTTGACTATAAATGAGCCAAGAATACAAAATTTAAAGGAAAAAAAGCTGCCTTTGAAATTATACAGCAGACATAAATCTCAACTGCCTGAGAGCTCCAGTTCTTTAAAAGCCATGGCTGAGAGAGCACATTAAGCAGTGAGATTTTTACTGTGCTTAGCAGAGATAAACTGGCAAACAGGGAAGATGTAATTACCAGAATGCTTTTCTAAAAATGAATCTTCGCTCTGTGCTATGAGGGGACAACAACTGTAGGACACTGGTTTTTTTTCTTTTCTTTTTATTCTTTTTTCCATTCCTTTCTGAAAATCTCTCACATGCTTGAGAAGGATTTGTAAAAAATTCCAGTATCAAAATGTTAATTACCAAAAAACTAAAACTTTCACAGAGAAAGCAGAATCACTCAGTTACTACTACATCACTGAAGATTTTGGAAGAAAACTGTTTGATCTAGCAAGATAGCCCAAGTATTATCTCTTGTACCAAGAACTAACATTTACCTTACTCTAAATTATAACCCGACTGTATTTATCACATATAGGATAGGAGATAATTATTGACTTGAAGATATATAAATAGATATATACCAGATAAAATCATCAGCCTAATATATTAAACAGCAATAATAAAAGAACATGGTTCAGGGGCTAGAGCAGTGGCTCAGTGGATATGGTGCTTTCCTGGCATGCACAAGGACCTGGGTTCAAACCCCAGCACCACATATATACAAGTAGGTGTTGGAGCAACGAAAACCAGATGAAAAACTAATTAAAGTTGTTCCTCTCTCTCTCCCCCTCTCCCTCTCTCTCTCCCTCTTTCTCTCCCACTGTCCCTCTTTCTTACGGAAAAAAAAGTGCTTCTATGCCAGCTCTTGGAAGAAGGTACTATTAGAAATAGAATTTCTGTATAGCAAAACTTTAAAAAGCAGAAAATTTCTTTAAGTAGCACCAGAATCAATACAAAGGTGATTATTCACACAACTGCTATTCATAGTATATAAATATATATTTAAAAAGTTTAAAGATTAGCTCATACTCTCTACCATCCCAAAAAAATCCAAATAATACTTATACAATCATTTAATTCTGGAAAATTCACAATCTAAACATTTATATCACTGTAGGAGTGAAACATATAAGTATCAAGAGACTGGTGTGCAGGCAATGTGGGGGTAATTCTAGTTTAGGAACATATTGTTACTTTATATTCATTTATAACTGTATAACTCAATTCCCTAATAATTTTTTAAAAGATTAGGTTAACCTATGTTTTTAAAATACACTAACCTAGGGCTATAAATATATATTAAATATGTATATTTAAAAATTTATATTTACCTAAAGGAGAGGTGAAGATTCTTCCTCTCCTTAAGGAATTTCTTGAACCTGTTTTCTGAGGCTGTCACTTTCTTTCTCAAAGGTGTAGCAACTTTATAGAACATGCACTTGCACAATGGAGGTGGCGTTACAGTTATTTGTATTTTTATATGCTTCTCTGTATGCCACCTTTGACTCTCAGCTCACCGAGGATAAGGAGCTCTCTGGAACAGTGCCTGACACCCTGGGGGTGATCAAGGGATGAATGATTTCTGTCAGATGCAGAAGCTAGACCAATATAAGGGGAACAAAAGGTGGGTAACCCCATGAAAATAGAAGGAAGATCAGTGGAACAGAGGAAGGGGACTACGGGAGTGAGAGAAGGGACAGAAAAAAGGAGGAAGTGCAGAATGAAATTGATCAAATTGTACTAAGTACATATGTGAATATATTACAGTGAATTTCAACTTTATGTATGTCTATAAAACACTAATTTAAAAACTATAAATAAATAGAAGGAATATCAGTAGAGGATGGGGAACAGGAAGATGGAGGAGGAGAGGGAAAGGGGAAGTACTGGGGATTGAAGCAAATTATATTTATACATGTATGATTATGTCAAAATGAACATAGCATATAGTTATGTATAACTATAATGCACTAAAATATAAAAAGGAAGTATTTATTAAATGACTGAGTGAAGGAAATTAAACCCAAACGTTCCAAAATATGTGTCATGATAGAGAAGGATTTAAACATGTGCAAAAGTACTCTCTTTTTTATCCCTGGTGGCAGGAAAACTCTATTTAATCCCTGACTATTCTGAGACTCTGAGTTACTGAAGTCATCTAGGCCTCAGTTTCCTCATATGTAAGGTGGAAATGATATTAAGATTAAACTGACCTTCTAATATAAGTTAAGTGGAACTGTGTCTATGGGAATATTTGTCAAACCATAAAACACTTTGTAGTGCATGAAATTATAAAGAAAGGTATCTTTGTAATAGAATGATTACAAATATAGTACTGATTGCTCTTCCCCCACTTTCTGCAACATGATTTTTAAGTTCTTTCCATCATGGGATGAATTATTTAGCCAAAACATTACTAAGCAAGAAAGACAAAACAGGTGGTTTTACAATACCAGATCTAAAATTATACAATAGAGCTTTAGTACCAAAACCAGCATAGTAATGGTATCAAAATAGGAATGAAGACCAATGGAATAGAATTGAAGGCTCTAAGACAAACCCACAACACTTTAAACATCTGATATTTGACAAAGGGTGTCAAAATAAAACATTGAGGAAAACAGCCTATTCAACAAATGGTACTGGACAAACTGGGCAGCAATTTATAGAAAGTTGAAATTAGATCCTTATCTCTCACATTACACAAAATCAAACTGAAATGGATCAAGGAATTAGAAATTAAAACAGTTACCATACAACTACTATAAGAAAAATTAGGACCAACACTGCAGCATTTGGGTGTTGGCAATGATTTTCTCAACAAGATTCCTAAAACGAAAGAAGTAAAGACAAGAATTAATAAGTAGGGTGTCATTAAATTAAAAAGCTTTTTCTCATCCAAGGAATATGTCAAAATTATCAAGGAGAATCCATAGAATGGCAGATAATCATGGCCCATGATTCCTCTGACAGGGGACTAATATCCAAGATTTGAAAGGACCTCAAAAAACTCAATACCAAAAACACAAACAATCCAAAAATAAATGGGTCAGGGAGGTAAACAGAAACTTCTTAACAAAGGAAATTGAGCAAGCCAATGAAAATATGAGAAAATGCTCTAAATCACTAGTAATCAGAGAAATGCAAATCTAAACTACATTAAGATTTCACCTCACTCCAGTCAGATAGGTAAAGATGAAGGATATAAATAGTACCAAATACTGGAGGGGTTGTGGCAAGACAGGAACACTAGCACATTATTGGTGGAACTGTAGTCTGATCTATCCACTCTAGAAAACAGTGTGGATACTCCTCAAAAAATTAGGGATGGATTCACCATACAACTCAGCTATCTCTCTTCTGGGCATTTTCCCAGAGGAGTTAGAATCAGAACATTACAGTGATACAGCAAAATCAAAGTTCATAGCAGCTCAATTTATAATAGCTAAACTATGGAATCAACCCAGATGCACCTCACTGGGTGAATGGATTCAAAAGCTCTGGTATGTAGAGCTGAATTCTACTCAGCTCTTAGAAATAATGATATTATGGCACTTGAAGTTAAATGGATGGCAATGGATGAAATCATGCTAAGTGAAATTAGCCAAACCCAGAGACTCAAGAGACATATGTTTACTTCATTTGTGGAGGCTTGGGTGAAAGGTTGTCAAGCTCAAGCTCTTATAATAGACCACCAAAGGCATAGCAACACATAATCTAGGGTAATGATAGATATGTAGGAAAGAGATGGGGGAGGTGAAAGGCAGGGTGGGGAGGAGAGAGGGAGGGATAAAAGGGAGGGCTCTATTGACACAATCAATATCCTGACATACTCTAGAGAAGCCAAATAATACTTATGCAATCATTTAAAGCTGGAAAATTCATAATCATATATATATATAAATATATATATAAATGTATATATATATAAATGTGTATATATATATATATAGACACTTTTAGCTGATGTAGGAGGGAATAGAGAAGAATCTGGAGACTGTGGAGTGAGCAATGTAGGGGTGACTCTAGTAGAGTCAAACGCACATCATTTGTTACTTTATATGCATCTATGATTGTACAGCAACTTAACTCCTTAATAAAATAACAAGAACAACAACAAAAAATAGATGGATTCTTCTTCTACCTCACCCTCTCTAATCAGAAGTGATAGAATGATAATTCTGAGCCTAGGCTATAGGAAGTCTTGGCAATATCCATTTGCTCTCCTGGAACTCTACCAATGCCAGGAGAAGAAGCCTGGATAACCTGATGGAGGACTAGAGGTTACATTGAGAAGCTCATTTGTCCCTGCTGAGCTAGCCCTAGTCCAGTCTATAAAAGCAAACCTACCAACATCAGCAAAGCTGCCACCTGCCCCACAGCTGAGTGCAGCTGTAAGAGTGACACTAGCCTAGACCAAAAGAGTCTAGAAGATCTATGGATTCATGCAGAGTGATGATAGCTTATGACTCTAAACTACTGAGTTTGGGGTGGTTGTCTGGTAGTTAGCAATAGATAATGGATACAGCAGTTTAGCCCTCAATAAGAGTCCTTGAGAACACGTCCAGAAAGAAGGTAGGATGGGCAGAAAATGGGTGGGTCTTGACAACCAGTGACTAATATATGCTCAGCTGTACCCTTTGACTTCCTGCAGCATTTCCAAGGTGGTTTTAGCACAACTCCTGGCTGACCTCAGTACTAGAGCTGAGGCTTCTGATCTCAGCAGAAAACTGCCCTTGTTTCACAGAACGCGATGTGAGTGGTTAAACTTCTGCTTCCAGGATATGACCTAAAAAGAAAACAAAAAATGGCTTCCTGGACACTATCAAATCTCTCTTTAGGCATGCCACCCTTTTTAAATATAGCTCCTGAAACCAGTGTACCCTGTCTGACATTTAAAAGTCAGCTGATACAAGAAAACAGGAAAATATTAGTTAGCAAAAGTGGAAAAGGGAACAGATCAGAGGCTAGATCATCAGAAGCCTATAAAAATCACAAATGCACAGGAAAGTCTGCGTGGAGAGTGGAAAGGGAATTAAAACAGAGATGAAAGGATAACCCATCAAAGCAAGTTTTAGGAGCAAGAATACCCTTTCCCACAGAATTCTGACCACAGACAGTCAAGCTAAAGAAATGCCATTAGTGAATATTCTGAACATATTTACAGACCATGGATTAGTGGATTTCTGCTTCATATTTTCTTTCTGTTTATTTCCCAATGTATAACACATCCCACAGAGTATGTGTAAGCATACAAGGAAGGCTCAGAACTCTAACTATCATTTCTCATAATGAATAGATTTGATTTACAGAGTTACAAGAACCTGAAGCAATTCTACAATTTCTACAAATATATTCCCATCCTTGCTTAAAGGATTGCCTTTTGAAACTGTATCTTTTCAATTCCCAGACTTTTCTGTCTTACTAGAAGACACAAACAGCAAAACTGCTCAGATAGATCAGCAAAAAATTAAGAAAAATGTGTGCCTTCAGATACTAAGCCTGGTATCCAGCAACAATAAGTGCAGGTCCCATGGCCATAAGTTGGCACTTTCTGAGACCTGGTGTCCATGCCAGCCTTCCAATAAGATCTTCCCTGAGAGTCCAGTGGAAGACTCTGGGGAACGATATAGCATCTATCCAGTCTCCTGCCAAATTCCCTCCTGTACAGAATTCCATATTTACAAAACTCCCTTGCACTTTGGGAGTCTGATATGACTGATAATCAGCTGACAGGTTGCACTTGCACAAGCCATAATCTCGGAATTGAGTAAAGTGGGAGAAGAGACATAATAACAGGAATCCACTTTTGACAGTCATGGTAGAGGGGGCCACTAGAGCTGGCATGCATCATGGCAGAGTCACAGTCCAAAAGGTCACTTCAGATTGATGCAGAGGTAGCAGCTTCCTGGGTAGCCTGGTTTGGGGGATGACTCTGAGATGTTGGTCGTTTGAGCACTTTAAATGATTCTGTAAGTCTTTAATTCAGTACACATCGCTTTCTCCAAATTAACTGGAGTATATTCTATTCTCTGCCTTGGATCTATAAGAAGTGACTTAGAAGAATAACTCTTCTTATCCTCATTTCCATACCTCATTTAGTTTGTTCCTGATCGTAATTCTTATTGCACTTGACTTGTTATTGCAGTAACTTTTAGACATGTTTTAATCTCTTCCTCAAGTTGAAAGCTTTATGGAAGACACTATGTCATTCATCTGATTTTCCTATGGTATCTGGCATAGGACTTGATGCAAAGTATTTGCTGAATTGAACTGAGGTAGGTTCCCATACCCTGGTTCCATTTACTATATCTTTTTTTTAAGAGAGAGAGGAATAGTGAGAGAGAGAGAAAGGGAAAGAGTGAATCAATTTTTATTTCATTTTTAATGTCATGGCCCCAACACTTTGCTGTATACATGGTGCTGGGGTTCAAACCCATGTCTTCACGTATGCCAGGCAATCACCATAACCACTGAGCCACTGCTCCAGCCCCCATATACTGTATTTTAAATTATGCTCACACTGCATCTTTATTCAGCTACTCTTCTGAAATATTTATCCTCATTTCTTCATTTCCAGAGCAGCAACATATTTCACTTCTCCATCGACACTGGATTCGATCACATGACTGCTTTTCACTAACACTTAGGTAAATATATATCCACTATCTTTAATATCAGATTCAGCTCTGTGATGTGCTTTGGTCAATCAGATATAGCACACATAGCAAAACAGAGACTCTTGAAATGTTCTTGTCCCTCTGTTATTTCCATAAGAATATGCTTCAGATATCCACAGGTTCAAGAAAGAAGATGAGATTCACATCCCCAGATGGGTCCAGACCAAATAAAGCACTCAATATCTCCCCCTTCCCTACAGGAAATACATGCTTACTATTTTATACCACTAAAATTATGTGATGGTTTCACAGTATTATTGTGGCAATAAGTCATGTTTCTGGGAAGGAAGACAAGAAAAGGAATTCTCTCTTGCAAAGACTGTATATATTAGAAAGAGAAGGGGAAATTTCAAACTTCCCCTTAACACATCTCTTTCTCTTGAAACCCCTCTTTCTCTTTGAGACAACTGTCATTTCCATAGCAATATACAATGCTAGTGCACCAGACATTTTCCCACTTTATCTTAACACTCTATATCTTATCAATAGATATGACTCAAGAATTTTGCTTCTCTTCCTTGTCTCTTCTTTTCTTTAAGTAGCATTTTCAGATACTTGAGTCACTTTCTGTGGAAAATTTCCCAAACTCTATCCCCAGTCCCAAATTGTTCATTAATTTTTCAAAATTAGTCACCGAGTTTTTACTACCAAACACTATTTCTGACTGGCATCTCTTCTAATATTTCCTACACAGAATACCCCAAACCACATCTAACAATGTCTTCTTCAATCTTATTCTTGTTACCTCTTTCTGTTATTGATCATCTTTGAGGCCAACCTTACACAAAATTAACAAATAGTTATCTTCCTCTCACCAAATTGCACACATTTAATCACTACCAAATACCTTCCAGCTGAAACTGCTATGGCTTGGATAACCACTCAGAAGGGAGTTACATAGGTTAGTGGAGCTTTCAAGTTAAAGGATTACCATTTGGTAATTTTCATAAAGCAAAGAGTGACTTTGGTAATGTGACTCTGCCCTGAATACATTCTCTAATTTCAGAATTTGTACTGTACACAACTTTTTAAAAATTGGGAGCAGAGTGGTGATGGACAGATGGCAGAGGCTCACCTATAATAATAAAAAAAAGTTTGTGGGTAATAATTTGATGATGAAGGAAGGAAATAGAGAAACTGTTGCCATTCTCATTTGGATAAGAAAAATTAAAGGCTGATTTTCTGTGCTGCCCTATTCAAAATTCAATGACTAATAAAAATGTAAGCAATATAAATTCAAAGTGGCAAAACAGGGATTAAAATTTACCATGCAGAACATAGCCCATAAAAACATTTTGCAACTAATTTTTTTGCATTCAAAATGATATAACTATGAGTTTTCATATAGACTTTTTCTGAAGGACCTCTGAAGAGACCTTGGATGTAAATTTTGAATTGTATGATCTATTTACTCATTTAATAAAATCCCAGCCACCTCCTAAATCTGATGGAATTTCTATCCCATTATACATTATAGAGAGATGTTCTGTCATGGATAACAATGAGAATTCAGAGCAAAGTCTCTAGGGAACAGGCAACTAGAGTCTATTGGAGTTCCTTATCCAGCTTCTGAGATAAAATTGACTCAGAGAATATTTATTTGGTAAATTGTAGGCATGAACAATAAGTTTACCAAATATGTGTGGAGTTTATTGACAATATAAGTGGCTAAGTCTCCTTCCAATCCCCCAGTGTCAGCACACAAACAAATTTTCATACTCTATCATCTGCACAACCTGGGGCTTTATATGTTTATTTTAACTGCATGGTGACTTTTAACTCCTGTTCTAGATAAGCTTTTGTGTGTGTGCAAATGAAAATGGGGTAAGGGGTAAGCTCCCTGCCCTCTCTCTGTACCTGGCCCTAGTTCTTTACCCAACAAGTTGTGAGTTTACACCAAACTTTATCCAGTTGGAAATATCAGAACTTGGCAGATGCCAGTGATTAAAAGGGGACTGGAATGAGATTTTTAGAGATTTCCCTGTGCAAGAGAATGGGCAGAGAAAATGACTTTACTATACTAGTAGGTAAGTCACTGAATCACATGGGGCACTCTCCACCTTGTCCTCACAATAGCACATGTTCTCCTCCTAGCATTCCACCAATTATGGTCAAGCCTGCAGCTAGTACTTTTTTTGTATTTAAAGAGAGAGGGATAGTGAGAGAGAAAAAGAAATATAGAATCAAGTTTTTATTTAGTTTTCTATGTGGCCTTTGTTGCTCTGGCATTTTGTTGTGTATGTGGTGTTGGCATTCAAACCCGCATCCTTGCACATGCCAGGCAAGCCCTGGAAACACTGAGCCACCACTCCAGCCCCAGTAGTTGTTAAAGACAGTGCTGAAGTAGGAATCACAATACCTGACCTGAAATTATATTATAGGGCTATAGTAACAAAAACAACGTGGTATTGGTATCAAAACAGACATGAAGATCAATGGAACAGAATAAAAGATACTGAGACAAATACACAAGTAACGTGAAGGAAAGATAGCCTGTTCAACAAATGGTGCTGGAAGAACTGGTCAGCCATATGCATTCAACTGAAACTAGTTCCCTGTCACCCTGCACAAAAATCAAATTAAAATGGATCAAAGAATTAGGAATCAAACCAGTTAACTATACAATTACTAGAAGAAAAAAAAAAGGTTCAATACTCCACGACATCATTATAGGCACTTCCTTCCTCAACAAGACTCCCATAGCTCAAGAATTAAAGCCAAGAATCAATGAGTGGGATGACATTAAACTGAAAAGGTTCTGAACAGCTAAAGATTTAGTCAAAAGTGTCAAGAGAACCTACAGAATGGGAGAAAATCATTGCATGCTATGCCTCCATAGCATACCAGGGGACTGGTATCCAGAATATATAAAGAACTCAAAAAAAATGAACACTAAAACTATAATAAATCCAATCAATAAATGGGCTAGGGAAATAAATAGAAACTTCTCAACAGAGGAAGTCCAGAAAACCAATAAATACATGAGAAAATGTTTTACATCATTAGCAATCAGAGAAATGCAAATCAAAACTTCACTGAGATTCCACCTCACTCCAGTCAGAGTGGCAAACATGAAGAATATGAACAATAACAGATGCTGGAGGAGTTGTGGGGAGAAAGGAACCCTAACACACTTTTGGTGGGACTGCAAACTTGTACAGCTACTCTGGAAAGCAGTATGAAGACTCCTCAAAAAACTAGGGATGGAACTACCTTATGACCCAGCTATCCCACTCCTGAGTATTTTCCCCAAAGAGCTAGAATCCCCTTACTACAGAGACACAGCTACATCAATGTCTATAGCAGCTCAATTTACAATAGTTAAAAAATGGAACCAACCCAGATGCCCCTTGCTAGAGGAATGGATTTAAAAATTGTGGTACATTTACACAATGAAGTTTTACTCTGCTACTAGAGAGAATGATATGGTTCCTTTTGAAACCAAATTGATGGAAATGGAAAAAGTAATGCTGAGTGAACTATCCCAAACTCAGAGACTTAAGGGCCTTCTCTCATATGTGGAAGCTATTGCAAAACCTGTAACAGGATGATAGTCCCCTGAGTTTAAGTAATAAACTCATTATATTTGAAGCTCCACATAAGCTGGGGGAACCATATCTATGAAATGGGGGAAGAAGGGAGGGAGGCAAAGCTGGGAGGGGTAAGGGGGATTTATCAATACAATGGGGAATACTCAACTCCAATTAGAAGCCTACCTATACACAGGCAGGCAGAGAAACCTCAGAATTGTCAACAATTTATTATACATGGAGATGTTCATTTCAAACTATAGTATGGTAGAATAACAGAGAAGACATGAGTTCAGGGAACAGATGAAGGCAGGTAGGTCCTGGTCTAAGATTCGCCTTAACTTACTATCTCACTATGTCAAAATCCATGTATACATGAATATGTAACAATAATTCCCTCCAATATATAAGACTATGTCCAGATAATAACAATAATAAAAAGACAACACTGAAAAGGTGCAATCCATGAATATGCTGTACGTCATATGATATATCATGTGAAGTTATCTACGTGTGCATGTGACCATTTATGACACATTTGCAATACTGGTGAAAGATGGGGCCAGGATACTAACAGGATTCTAAGGAAAGGAAGCACCTGAAAGTCAGGAACAAAGGCCAGAGCTGAGAGCTTGAGCACAGATCCCAGGGATCTGAAAGAATCTCATGTGACCTGGACAGGTAAAGGGCTTGACTCAGTAGGGGAAAAAGTCACTATTGCTACATGCCTCTTCTGCCCTGTTTTGAAGCTTGCACTTGACAGGGAAAGCAGTGAAAGTTCTTTAGACAATGAGACAGAATGATTCGATGGCTGATTATGCATGGTCCTCTAACAGTGTGAAAGAGGCCTGGGGTAGAGGAAATGCTAAAAGCAAATTAGATCAGGTGGCCATGGTTTGTGGCGGTAATGTAGGCAAGAAAGGAAGTGAGGACATACATTAGAATCAGCTTCTTTTTCTACCCTGTACATAAATATAACAGTCCTTGATAGGACTATGTGCAAAGTTTTCATGGGATTCTGAATTGACACTACACCAAAAAACACACAATGTATATGTGAGTTCTGTTCAATAGATTGACCCCCAAAATCAGAGAGTACAAATTTTAGAAGGCACTTTCATAAACTTATAAATCAGTTTTATCCAACACACTTTCTGTTCTCTGATTTCTACTAAAATTTCTCTATGTATATATACAAATATATGTATTTATACACATTTTTAAATTTTATATATGTAATTATATATTCGTGTGTATAAATACATATGTTCTTACATGTATACATATGTATATATGAAATATTTTATATGAAAAATCTTTAGGCATCTTTTAACCAGAAATTTTTAAATTATGAAGTGAAAAAATTGAAAGGTATCAGAAAACATATTTTTTAAATAAAACAGACTTGGTTACCTTTGTTTGGAAAATATAAGTTCAAAAATGTAAAAAAAAATTTATCTTCTTTTTTTTTGTAACAGAAAGAACCATAATTTTATAGGATATTCCTGTTAAAATCAACTTTAAATCTCCGAATAAAGATGAATAGATGTTAAAATATTTTATTCACTTTTAATTTTATGATAGCACAGAAAATATTAAAATAATATTTTATAAAGTAAAATTATGTTTAGTACACAAATTTATATATCACATTTATATTTGATATATTCATATTTATCTTTAATGAAGGTACTAGAGAAGCAATTTTATGTTTACACTTTGTTCCAAAAAAACAATTAAAAATTAAACTGCTTTAAGCAATTTTCAAAATTTAGCTCTCTTAAATAATAACTGAGGATACTGAGGATATAATTCTTAAGAGAATTATGACATTTCAGATCCAAAGTATTTTCTCTACTCAAACTATAAGAAGATACACAGTAGAAACTAACATTTAAGACATGATTTGATAGATTCTGGTGTTTAGACTAAAACAAATCATAACTAGGTTTTGCAAGATTTCTGTTAGATTACACTTACATGAGTGTAAGAAAAATAAAACTTCAGTACAGCTGCATCACATACTAAAATCCAGCTTCTTCTGTGCGAACTGAAGAGACATTCAGCATACCAAGCTTCTTGTCTTTTCTGTTAGGTTTCGTAAAACCTCAGCCCTTGTTCATCATTTCTCCAAGCCCCTTCATGAGCACAGTATTAGAAAGTGATGTGAGAAAGCAGAGGTGACCCAGGCCTCTGGAAGAGCTGGTGGCACACAATAGGCATTCAGTGTGTTTGTTTGTGTGTGTGTGTGTGTGTGTGTGTATGTGTGTGTGTGTACACAGAGAGTCAAATAGAATTCTGTCTAGCCATCTTTTGCCAACTCACATGCTAGTCGTGATTAGTGCTAACTCTGGCCATGATATGCTGCTCTGCCTCAGAACCACCTGGACAATCCTCCCACCCCCAGGTATAATAAAGGCAATCCCCATTCTGAGCGAGGCAGGCGACAATACAGTTGGCTAGAGTAAGGCCTGCTGCACTACTGGCAGCATCTGAAATATGCCTAGCCCCTAAAACAGTGGGGACTATGTCTAGCTGGAAGTCATCTTCCTGAGAAAGAGAGCATGATCCAATAATGGGTAGTAGGAAAAATCTGAACTAAGAGCAACTCAGTCTTGACTATCTGAAGTCACATCGGTGAACTTGGCTCTTTCTGCTTGTTTGTTTTTCATTCTGAATAGATGATGATTTCGCCAGCAGAACACAGCTACATGACAACTCTCAACACCAAGTCTGGTAGATTTATACAAGACAGAGGAGGTCGTCTCCTCCATGGCAACATCAGCAAAGCTATTAAAATGTTTGTCCTCTCAAATGTCTTTCTTATCACCATTCCCTTGTCCTGAGCATCCCCTCACAGATTACCATTTATAAGAAGCACAGGCTCTCAGCCCTCCCGGTACATCAGAAGCTGGATATGAAGATGACCCCAGACTTCATTACTCTCAGGAAAGCAACTACATTTTAAAAAATTTCCACAGGGACAATAAGAACTACTGTGTGTCTAGCAAGCCATCATGAGCACACAAGTGAGTCACCCAAAGGAGTAACATATGAATTCTTGTCTTAATTCATTGATTTTTTTCATTCAGCAAACACACATTGTGCATCTGCAATGAAGATAGGAATAATGTAGGAAATCAAAGGAAGAAGGAGCACTAGCAAGTAGCTCCATTATGAAATTCTTAGCACCAGTCTGGTTTCCTTGGTGTGCATCCTGTGTAGTTGCACAGAGACCTGCTCTCAGAGAACATCTGTGGTTTAAGGCTCTGCTAGCATCATCTTGAATTTCTGGATTATTCTGAAGCAAAGCTTCCTGTTTTTTTATCTTGCTCTAGGTTAAGCCCTGTACTAGGCAGGTTTGGGAGACTTAGCTCACGGTGATTGACCTCAGTGTGCTGCATGCTCCCAGTGTCTTCCTCACCCCTTCCATGAGCAGCGCCAGTAAACCAGGGTGCCCTTTAACAGGTGCATGGATAAAGAACATGTGGTACACACACAATAGAGTATTATGCAGACATAAGGAAGAATGAGTTTATGGCATTTGCCAGCAAATTGATGGAACTTGAGGTTATCGTGCTAAGTGAAATAACTCAATCTCAAAAGGCCAAAGGTAGAATGTTCTCTCTGATATGCAGAAGCTAACCCAAAATAAAGAAAAACTCAGAGGAATAGGCAAAGGGGAAGGAAATGGAGAAAGGAGAGATGGAATAGGGTAAGTTTGTGGAATCAATCAAACAACTTTCCTAGGTTCATAAATGAACATACCATAGTGATTCTTATCAACATGCACATCAACAAGACACTAATCAATAAAAGCTATTAGTAATTACAGAAAAATCAGTAGAGTAAAGGGAAGAGAACAGGGAGGGAAGGGGAAATACTGGGGACTGAATTAGAACATGCTTTTATAATTAAGTCATTGCATATTCTATCGTCATGTACATCTGAAAAGAACCAATGATATCAAAGAAAAAACAAATCAATGGATCTTTGTTGAGAGTGGCAGGATTATGGAACATCATCCCTGTGCTAAAATTCACCAGCTATTTCCTCTTTTGGGCAATTTCTCATTGCCTGCTTCTTGGGTCTACTTTCCAGTCCCCCAAATGTTGCTGTCTTAGCCAATTCAGGGGAAGCAACTGTGTCACAGCAGTTTGTGGGAAGGGTGCAAACACTTAGGTGTCAGGAAATGCTTCCTGGACAAGCCCAGGGGCTGACAGTCTATTTTATAATAAAGCATAAAAATTCCTTGTATACTAGATTGAAAGGTACAAATGAATTAATCAAGTGTATGTGTATACAGACGAATGTGTGTGAGTGTGCACGCACACGTGCAATGCATAACCTCCAGTCTGAAGTCGCAAATGAGATAAGCGTTAAGGAAGAAACAGTAGGACAGAGAAGCAAAATACCAGGGGACAAAGGGGAAAATGTGAGCAAATGTAGGAAGGCAAGAAAATCACCAATCAGCCCCTTAACTCTGGATTTCAGATTTTCTGATTAGGGACACACAACCAGTAAAGTCCAGACAAATATCCCCAAATCGAAAAACCTCTGGAATCTGAGATTAGTCTGGTCCCAAGAATTTTGTATGAAGAGTATTCAAGCTACACCATGATTTTATAGATAAGAAAACTGAGGTATTAGTTGGTAGGGTTCTTTGCCAAAGGGTACGCCACAAAGAAGTGGAGAAACCAGGATTTGAACTTGGATATTTCGGACTGCCACACCAGTGTGCTTGCTGACGGTGGTCTGCTGGTTTTTCAAGTAAAGAAAAGAGCAGGAGCAGGTGATTAAGTTGGTTAGTTTGTGGGGGACAAGAAGAGGATTAGCAGGACACAGAGTAGAAAGTTTAGTTGAATCAGATCAGCCCTTGAATAGTTAAGGACTCTTGTTTGGGGCAGAGAGGAAACATGAGGGAGTAACACAATAGCGGTGTTTTAGGAGGTCTGTTATTTTCCCAGTGCACAGTGCACTTAGGAGAAGAATATGACAAGAATGAAACAGATATTTTGGGCTCCTAAAATTGTACAAAGGTGAGGTAATGGGATCCAAAATCATAAGAGCTCATGTTTAGCTGGTGTTTACTGTGTTCCCGGCACTGTACCAAGCAATTTGCTCCCAAGGAATCAATATCAAAATCCTACAAGATAGGTACTTTTGAGGCACAGAAGTTTAAGTAACTTGCCCATCATGTCCATGGTCACACAGCCAATGATTGACAGAGGAATAATTATATTTAACTTCAGAACTAGTGATTTAAACCACTAAAAATCTTTTTTTTTAAGAGAAAGGGACAGTGAGAGAGAGAGAGAGAGAATCAAATTTATTTAGTTTTTCATGTGGCTTTCATTGCTCCAACACTTTGTTGTGCACGGGGTGCTGGGATTTGAACTCAAGTCCTCACGCATGCCAGGCAAGCACCGTAATTGCTAAGCCACCGCTCTAGCCCCACCACTAAAAATCTTAAAGTGTCTTTTTAACTATAAAAAGAAAGGAAGAAGGAAAAGATTCTTAAATACATCAATAATGAAAAATATATATCATATTAAAGAATACTATTTTTTGAAAGAGCCCGGAGGGTAGTTTTAGCAGATTTGAGAATATATTATAAAGCAATACCATTTAAAATCTTTGGTTCCTGGCACACAAACAGGAACACAGATCAATAGAACAGATTGGAAAATCTAGAAATAGAATAGTGTTTTTAAAAAATGTAACACATGATAGATAACATAAACTTCTCATAACAAAAATAATAGGAAGAATTACTTAATAAACCAAATTGGAACAATTGGAGAATAATTTGGGGACTTAATCAGGTGAGATGGGTACTTTACATTGTAAACAAAAATATCCCCCAAATGGATTATGGACTTAAATACCAAAAATTGAATGACAGAAAAATCAGCAGGAGATGGAATAGAATATTTATCAAATTTGTGAAAGAACAGTAACTTGATCTTTGAAGCAATGGAATAAATCATGAAGGAAAAGACTGACAGATTTGAATGCATGAAAAATTTAAAACTTCTGTTCAATGAAAAAAAAAACAGCAAGATTAAAATAAAAAGGACATTATTCTGAGGGCATTATTTGCATTCCACATGCCAAAGACAGCTTTAAAACCCAAATGATACGCACCTTCATTCAAATTTATAAGGAAAACATCAGAGCTCAAAATATAAATATGTAAAATGTGAAAAAATGAATACACAGAGAAACACAATCGGTAAAGAGAAAAAATTGTACAGCCCATCAACAATCAATACAAATGCAATATCAGTAAAGCAAACTTGAGATAGACTTTTTCACTTTCCTGAATCATTTCTCCCACTTTAAAAACCTGATGTTGCCAAGGTTAATTTGAACGCTGTCCTCACTCCTTACTGGAGGTAATGTAAATGGATACAACTTCCTAAAAATTGGTAACACGTAGCCATAATCAGGCTCAAAATCACACTGATTTTCATAATCAGCAACTATGATTTTCATAATCAGCACTTTGAGCACATTATGTTCTGGAATAATAAAAGCAAAGGCAGACATGAGCATGAAGATGTTCATCTGCTATTGTTTACAGTGGCAGAGTCCGAGCACTCACAACTACGAGGGCGACTTGAGAAACTGTGACCCGGACTGTTAGACTGCACGGGGCATCCGAAGCTTTTGTAGAGTTCTGTCCAATGGGATGGAACAAGAGACAGTGACATAGCTGGGAAAGGAAATGATATTAAGGAGAAATCACGTAATCCTGTCTTCTGTCAAAGCCCACACATGCTTATCAACAGAGGGCAACAATATGTTGGAGGGAAAAAAAAAGTGAAACTTCAAGAAGGAGGGGAAGGGAGAGAGGAAAGGAGGGAGAGAGAGGGAGAGTGGGAGAGGTGGTGTGCTGGCAGGTGGAATGAGGTCCTGAGCAGAAGCCAGCCCCAAAGGGGAGCATGGGATAAAGGGACGTGACTTTCTCGGAGGCCAAGGTGAAGAAAGAGAAACAAAAGCAGGTTCAAAGCAGAGCAGGAACAATTCGTTCCTTCCAGTAAAATTTCTTATCTCCGGTGAGCCTTTCTGGGACTGAAGACTCTGCAGTCTGACTGCTGAGATGCTGTCAATCTGTCACACAGTAACAGTGGTTGGGCATCTAAGGTTTCAAGTTCCCAGCTAAGACAGGAGCAATGAGCAGAATAGCCACCAGGGGGCAGGTTTGGTACTGGCAAAGGAACTTCAAAGACATGAAAAGAAAAAAAAGTCTTTTTATTTCCCCTTTTCTTTCAGCACAGGGTCCATTCTTTATTTTGCAACAATAAATACTGCATCAAGTCCAGAGCAATTTCCTTAATGGTTGTGCTGTGGATATGAATTTTGTTCCATAAACTCAGGTGTGCAAGAAATGTCACTGTACTTTATTTCCTTTAAATAAAATTAAATCCAATCTCAAGCCTCTGCCCTACTAGGCCAGGTTGAAAGTCAACCTCTATCATGATTCTGGCTCCCACAGCCCCGAGGGGTCCTGCAGAGGTCATGGGCTCTTAGCCAATGCTAGCTTTCAGGTTCTTGGACCATCCTTGTTACACTGCAATAGGATGTGAGTCAACATGACTTCCTGGCATTCTGTGACCATGCTGTCCCCTTGCCAATCAAAGACATGGGCAGAAGTTCCAATGTCTTCAACACAGAGGTGGGAGCAAGAACCTGCTCAGGACACCCAAGGCAGTAAGCTGGGATAACCCCCACCTGTAGATATCTTGCTTTCTCCACTCCTCTCTTAGCAGAAATCCTCCTCCCTCCTGCCGCCTTCGGGGGTCAGTTTAGGCTTTCGGAAAATGTAAGAGCAGTGATGACTCCAGGCCAGGCAAGCCTTAGGAGAGGCGTGAAGCCCACAGACCCTGTGTCATTCTTAGAATGCAGAAAGCAGAAAACAGAAACAAAATTACAGCCATATGTCTTACCTGTGCTCTTGCCATTGCCACAAGGTCACAGTCCTGAAAAGCACTGTTTTGCAGGTCTGAGAGCAGGTGACAGTTTTCTCTTCCTGCAGATGTCACAGAGCTCAAGCACCCCTCTGGGGTGTGGGTGGGCTCTGCTGACCACCAGATTAACTGTCCTGGAGGTAGACAAAAAAAATGACACACCCTCAACTCCTCTTCAGGAGTTTCCAAGGTCATCTGCACAGACACAGGTAACTTAGGGACAATGAATTTAGGTGGAATTTGCAAACTGAAGGCCTGAAAGCCAGGTTCCAGTGACACATGTGTTATAGGTTTTTAAAATCTTTGTCAACATTTAAAACATGAAAATCAAAGTTCACAGCTGGGCATGGTGGCACCTACCTATAATCCCAGCAGCTTTGGAGGCTGAGGCAGGAGGATCCCAAGTTCAAAGCCAGCCTCAGCAACCTATCGAGATCCTGATTAACTTAGCAATACACTGACACAAATAAAATATTAAAAACAGACTGGGAATGTGGTACAGGGGTTAAGCCCCCCTGGGTTCAACCCTTGGTACCCCTTCACCCCACCCTCCCCCCCCAAAAAAAACACTTAATGTCTTTATAACTAGTTTCCTCTAAAAAGAAGACCTGGAAACCCAGATCCACATACCCATATGGCAGTCATCACCAGGAGATGCTTGGAGATTGCTCCCTGCCCCAGGGGCTAGTGCTCACCTGTTGGCCAAAGTCCCGACCACTCCCTTTAGCATTGCATCTAGTCTGCCTCCCTCACTGATGCACTTTGCCCAGCTTCTATAGCAATTTGGGTTTGCAACCCTTGACTGAATAAATTAAATGAAACTAAACTTATAGACACAGCAGTAAATGTTCCATGAGTATTTAATGAGTCTCTGCATGTCTCCAACACCCATCACTCTGATGTATTTAAAAATTCAGAATTATTAGAGTGGACCTTATGATGTGAAACACAGTAAAGAAACTGGAAGATTGAAATGTGATTGATGTGCAAATGCTAGAGACAAGGCCAGCAGTACTCTGGGGTAGAGCAGAGCACAGCCAAGCCTCAGACATGCGTGTAGAGCAGCCAACCCAATGACAAAAACATGTTTGTGAAAGGCAACTTTAGCAGTTTTCCTGGGCCTCATTTCCACTGTGATGGAGGGTGCTCAGTGGATTAGCCACTCACAACTAAACAGTTGTTTACTGGTGGGCATGAGCCACAAGAGGCCACCTGCATGGAAAATGCTCTTTTAGAAATGGCCTCCTCGTCAACACCAGGAAATCAACCTCAGGCCCTAGAGACACCCCCTTTATTCTGCTCAATTTTAGTTTTTCAGATGAGCCAAGCTCAAAACTTCTTGCACAGTAATTAGAACAACCCAACAGAAACAAAAGATAGAAGCATAGAAGCCAGTTAAACTCAGGAGAGAGAGAGAGAGAGAGAGAGAGAAAAGAAAGAAAAAAAGGTTTAATGAGGACATAGATACTTGAACGTTTCCTGAGGAGTTAAGTCACTCCCCATGAAAAATCCTTCTTTCTGTGTCCGTAAATGTTTAAAGGTAAAAAAGCAATATAACTAAGTAAGTAAATAAAAATGCTAATTAATAACAAGAATTTAAAATGTCTATTGTGGACAGATGCTGTTAAAGATAACAGAAAACTCACTGTGAATTTTCCTGTTGCAAATGCATATTCAATAAGAATTTTGCATGAACCTTTTTATAAAAATTGGTTGGAATTTTCTAAGTCCAGCATAGTAACTATTTAGACTGTGACTAAACATAGAGGGAAGAAAACAGAACATAAAAGCCAGAAAATATTAGAGTACCCCTGTCTCTCAGCAGAGTCATCACCCCACAAAGGCCACCCTCCTCTGGGAAGAAACTACACAGCTCCTGGACTTTTTGTTTGTTTGTTTAATTTCCCTTTTCATTGGCTTTCTTTCCGTAATAAAATAACATTAGAATTCATTTTGACATAATTTTAGAAGCATGGACTATAATTTGCTCTAATTTAGTCCCCAGTACTTGCCCTTCTTCTTCCCCCGACCATTTCCCTCCCTCTACTCTACTGATCTTTCTGCTCTTAGACTTGTTTTTTTTTAATTAGCATCTTATGGATGTACACAATGGTGAGCTTCACCATACCATACTCATATGTGTGTACAGGAAAGCAAGGTCAGATTCATTTCACTGTCTTTCCCTATCCCAACCCTCCTCCCTCCACCTCAATTCCCCTTCATCTAGTTTGCTGAACTTTCTTCTCTTTTGGCTCCTAGACTTCTACTTGTATAATGACATAAGAACAAAATTATCATAACCACAATGTCCAACAAATTATGCATAATAATATCTCTCCCCAAGAGAATACTTAAAAGAGCAACGTTTTATCTCAGGTCTTAATAGTATGGGTAAAGGGCACACAATACCTAAAATACATAGGTTTACCATATTTATTTACTATAAAATACATTGCTTTACCATCTTTGAAATCCACATCCCCAACAGCAGCAGTCACATTCAGAAACTCTTGAATTAAAAGGAACTTCTATATTAGACTCTCCATAAATATAAAATTTAAAGCAATTGCAGCTTAAAAATGAATGATGTCCACTAAAAAACCAAGGATTTTTGAGGAATATATTATAAATTGTATATCACAACATT
>PVKS010030498.1:0-24328 GCA_004027875.1 Aplodontia rufa
GGGGGGGAAAAGAAGGCTAACATTTCTCCTAACACCTTGCTCCGGATTTTCACCTCATTCTTTGTGCCGAATCCACTCATCTTTTGGGAAACCTAAGAGATGCTAGATTTGGCCCTTGACACTCATTTTTCACTGAAACCTAAGACTATGCCTACCCCTAACCTTATAACTATCACTAAACCTAACCCTAACCCTAACCCTCACTGACACATTACCTCTAAACCAACATTCAAAGGTAACCTACCACAAAACTTAATCCTAAATGAAAATCTAACCCTAACATAACTCTAATTTGAAAATGAAATCTAATTCTCAAGCAAGCCTTGAACATAAACCTAACATTTAACTGAAATCCTTACATTCACCTGAAACCTAATCCTTAATATAACCTGAGAACTAGAACTAACTGAAGCCTTACCAAATACTTACCCATAAACCTATCCCTAAACACAAATTTAAATCTATCCCTGACTTCTAGCTAGAGAGTATTTGAACCCCATACCTACCCGGACCCTGAACCTAAACCGTAACTTTTAAACCAAAGTCTAAAAGAGCATTCAACTTACCTGTAAACTTCAATCTAACCTTAACCCTAAAAAACCCTAATCTAATCCTAAACCGTAATTTGATTGAAAAATAGCATAAAACTAACTGGAAACCTAACCTGAAACATAACCCTATCCCTAGTCATAGCTCTACCTCTATACATAACCCTACACCAAAACCTCACCCTATCCCTAAACCTATCACTATCCCTAGCCCTATCCCTAATAGTACATTACCACTAACCCTAGCTCTAACTCTAAATCTAGTCATAATACTAACCCTAAATATATGCTTAAACTTAGCACTAACCCTAAAGCTCACCCTAACAATCACTCTAAAACTATCCCTAGACCTATCAATAACCCTAACACTAAGCCTAGCCCTAAGCTAAACCTAGTCCTAAACCTAATCCTAACAATATTCATAGCTTTAGACCTAATTCTAACTCTAAAACTAACTGTATGCCTACACTGGTGCCAACCTAACTTTAACCTTGCCTCCAAACATAGCTCACACCATAATTGTAACACTAGCTCTGAACCTAAACCTAGCCCTGACCCTAAACATATCAATATCCCTACCCTAAACCTAAAACTAAACCTAACCATATCCCAGCCCTAGGCCTAACCATAAATCTTATCCAAACCTAACCCTGGTGCTACACCTAGAACTAACCCTAAGACTAGCCCTTACTTGAAACCTGGTCCTAACCCTCAATTTAACCTAAACCTAATCCTAATCCTATTCCTTGAACAAGCTCTAACCCTGAACCAAAACCTAACCCTAAATCTAACACTAACCCTAGCCATACCCCTAGGCCTAGCCGAAACATTAAAACTAACCCTATCTGTAGCCCAAGCACTAACACTAAATTTAACCCTAGTCCTAAGTTTAACTGTAGACCTAACCCTTAACTTGACCTCGAAACCTAAGCCTGAATCTAAGCATAAAACTAACCCTTAACTGGAAACCTAACACAAACCCTAATTGTAATCCTCTGTCAACCTAACCCTAGAAATAAACCTAACCCACTGTCCCTAACTAATCCTAAAAATAACACTAACCTTAAACACTAAAACTAAACTCTAACCCTAACACTCACATTAAACATTAACTTACCCATAAACCAAGCCTTAAACCCCAATCTAGCCCCAGCCCTCCGCTGAGCCCTAACCCTATTCCTCATTGTATAGTTAGCCCTAGACCTAACCTGGAAAATATCCCTAAGATTATCCCTAGACCAAAAACTAAACCTAGCACTAACCTGAAACCTATGCTGAACCATAAAACTGTCCCTATTCCTACCCATAACCCTATATCTAACCCTAAACCTAACCCTATCCCTAAACATAGCCCTAGCCCTAGCACTAACACAGAAGCCCTAACACTAACCCTAGCCCTAAACCTAAACCTAGTCAAAAACCTAAACTTAAACCTATCCATATCCCTACACCTAAATCTAAACCTGAAAATACCCCAAGTGTAACTAACACAAACCCTAGTACTAGACCTACCCTAACCCTAGCCCAAATCCTAACCCTAACCCTAATCCTAGCCCTAGACCTAACCTTACCCCTAATCTTAACCTAAAACTATACTGCAGGTGAAAATCTGTAAGAAATTTCTATCTTAAGGCATCCACTTTCAGGGAAGGGAGATAGGGATTTACAAAGTAATCTCAGCTTTTTATCAATACACATAAAAATAACTAAGATCAATATTATCCTTTTAGAATGTAAAGTCTTTTTGCACAATATGTGAAAAATTTCATGTGAATTTGAAAGTGAACTTTTGATAAAGTGGAACATACTATCTCTGAAATATTTTAATTGGTTCCAGGTGTTCAGAATGGTTACTGAGGCAGACAATGACAGCAAAGTTGAAGCACATGTATTAGAGAGCTCCACAATTAAGAACAGAGGCCATTTGGCTCAAGCAGGCTAACAGGTCTCTTAGCAGCTTGCCAGGATTTTCAAGTCCTTCCTTTGTGTTGAATGCACTTATCTTTCAGGAAACCTAAGAGATGCTGGGGATGGCCTGTGGCACACATTTTTCACTGAAACCTAACACTACCCCTACCCCAGATCTTTTTTTTTTTTTTTGAACAACCATACAAGTTATTAACAAAATAATATAAAATGTGTATAGATTCGGGATATTACAATTACCCCCTGGAGTGTCCCCCCAATTACCCTCCCTTAGCCTGCCCTTCCCCTTCCCACTATATCTCTAAAAGAAGTATTAGATTGTAAAGCATTACATCTTATCTGGATTTAACACATGCAAATAGACCAACTTTCTCACTGTCCAGGGTCTAGTCTCCACCTCCACAGATGAGTGGAAAAATCGACGCTTAGTTATCTGGGTTAAGCTGATTTTACTCAGCATGATCTCTTCCATAGCCATCCATTTACCTTCAAAGGCTGCAATATCATTGTTTCTAATTGCTGTGTAATATTCCATGGTATAAATGTACCACAGGTTTTGGATACATTCTTCCTGTGAGGGACATCTGGGTTGTTTCCATAGCCTAGCAATAGTAAATTGTGCTGCTATGAACATAGATATTGCTGTGTCACTATAATGTGCTGATTCTAAGTCCCCTGGAAAGATACCCAGGAGTGGAATAGCAGGGTCATATGGTGAACTCATCCCTAGTTTTTTGAAGATTCTCCACACTGCTTTCCAGAGGGGCTGTACCAATCTGCAGCTCCACCAACAGTGTGTTAGTGTGCCTATCTCTCCACAGCCCCTCCAGCATCTATTGTTGTTTATTTTCTTCATCTTTCCCATTCTGACTGGTGTAAGGTGATATCTTAATGTAGTTTTCATTTGCATTTCTCTGATTACTAGAGATTTAGAGCACTTTCTCATGTATTCATTGGCTTGATCAATGTCCTCTGGTGAGAAGTTTCTATTTAGCTCCTTGGCCCATTTCTCAATTGGGCTGTTAGTGTTTTTCTATTTGAGATTTTTGAGGATTTTGTAGATTCTGGATATGAGATCCTTGTCAGAGGAATCATAGTCCATGATTCTCTCCATTTCTGTATGAAACCTCCTGACTCTTTTGATTGTTTCCTTGGCAGTACATAAGCTTTTCAGCTTTATGGCATCCCATTCACTGATTTTTTACTTTACTTCCTTCACTTTTGGAGAACTGATGAGAAAGTCTTTGCCTACTCCCAAATGTTGAAGTGTTGGACCAATTTTGTCTTCTATCAGTTGTAACGTAGCTGGTTTAATACCAAGCTCTTTGATCCATGATTTGATTTGATTCTTGTGCAAGGAGAAAGATATGGGTCTAATTTCAACTTTCTGCAGGTGGATGACCAGTTTGTCCAGCACCATTTGTTGAAGAGGCTTTCACTTCTCCATGTAATATTTTGTCCTCCTTGATCCATTTTGATTTGATTCCTGTGCAAGGAGAAAGATATGGGTCTAATTTCAACTTTCTGCAGGTGGATGACCAGTTTGTCCAGCACCATTTGTTGAAGAGGATTTCACTTCTCCATGTAATATTTTGTCCCCCTTTGTCAAAAATCAGATGTTTAAAGATTTGAGGATTTGTTTCAGGGTCTTCTATTCTATTCCATTGGTCTTCTTCCCTATCTTGATACTAGTACCATGCTGTCTTTGTTACTATAGCTCTATAGCATAGTTTTAGATCTGGAATGTCAAAACCGCCTGTTTCATCTTTCTTGCTTAGTAGTGCTTTGGCAATTCTTGGTTTCTTGTTGTTCCAAATGAATTTGAGAATTGCTTTTTCTATGTCTTTAAAGAACAACATAGGTATCTTTATAGGGATAGCATTAAATATATATAAAGCTTTTGGTAGAATGGCCATTTTTATTATATTAATTCTGCCTAACCAAGAGCATGGGACATCTTTCCAACTTCTTAGGTCATCTTGGACTTCGTTCTTCAATGTTCGATAGTTTTCATTGAAGAGGTCTTTAATTTCCCTTGTTAGGTTAACTCCCAAGTATTTTATTTTTTTCAAAGATATTTTGAAAGGGACTGATTTCCTGACTTCTTCTTCAGTCCTGTTATTATTAGTATATAGGAAAGCTATTGATTTATGCGTGTTGATCTTGTATCCGGCCACTTTGCTAAATCTACTTATGAGTTCGAGCAGTTTATTGATGGAGTTTTTTGGATCTTCCAGATACAGGAT
Organism: Aplodontia rufa; assembly: GCA_004027875.1. Classification (NCBI taxonomy): domain Eukaryota; kingdom Metazoa; phylum Chordata; class Mammalia; order Rodentia; family Aplodontiidae; genus Aplodontia; species Aplodontia rufa. The sequence continues at coordinate 4,721 of PVKS010030498.1, forward strand.
CATGTCATCAGCAAAAAGAGAGAGTTTGACTTCCTCTCTTCCTATTTTTGACTTCCTCTCTTCCTATTTTTATCCCTTTGATTCCTTTCTCTTGCCTAATTGCTCCAGCTAGGGTCTCAAGAACAATATTGAATAAAAGAGGTGAGAGCAGACAGCCTTGTCTTGTTCCTGACTTTAGTGGAAATGCTTTCAGCTTTTCTCCATTTAGTATTATACTGGCTGAGGGTTTAGCATATATAGCCTTGACGAAGTTCAGAAATGGTCCTTTGAACCCCATTTTTTCTAGAGTTTTGAGCATAAAAGGGTGCTGGATTTTATCAAAGGCCTTTTCTGCATCCAATGAGATGATCATATGGTTTTTGTCCTTGATTCTGTTTAAGTGGTGTATTAGGTTAATTGTTTTGCGTGTTTTGAACCAGCCCTGCATTCCTGGGATGAAGCCCATTTGGTCATGATGGATTATTTTCTTAGTAAGTTTTTGAATGCGGTTGTTTGCTAGTACTTTATTAAGGGTTTTTGCATCCAAGTTCATCAGTGATATTGGTCTGTAGTTTTCTTTTCTTGATATATCCTTGTCAGGTTTTGGTATCAGAATTATGGTTGCTTCATAAACAGTGAATGGAGCATTCCCTCCTTTTCAATTTCTTGGAATAACTTAATAAGGAGAGGTGTTAGTTCCTCCTCAAAGGTGTGGTAAAAATCAGTGGAGAAGCCGTCTGGTCCTGGGCTTTTCTTCTTTGGTAGACTTTTAATTGCAATATGGATTTCAGTGTCTGTGATTGGGGCATTTAGGAATTCAGTATCCTCTTGATTCAATTTAGGGATGTCGTGTCAAGAAATTTATCCATTTCTTCCAAGTTATCAAATTTGGAGGAGTATAGGTTTTCAAAAGAGGATCTTATAATTTGTTGGATTTCTATGAGGTTGGTGGTGATCATTCCCTTTTCATTGGAGACTTCATTGACTTGCCTCATTTCTCTCCTTCTTTTGGTTAGATTTTCTAGGGGCCTATCCCTACCCCAGATCTTATAATTATCACTAAAAATAATCCTAAAACTATCCCTCAGTCTAACACTAACTCTAAACCCAACTTCAAAGGAAACCTACTACCAAACTTAATCCTAATCAAAAATCTAACTCTAAAGCTAACCCTAATTTTAAAATGAAATCTAACACTCACCCTAGCCCTGATCTTAAACCTAACAAATAACTGAAACCCTTATACTTATCTTAAACTTAATCTTTAATTGAAACCTAAACTTAACCCACAATCTCAATCTAACTCATCTCTGATGTCTAAAATTATTCCAAATCATTACCAAAACCTACCCCTAAAATTTACCCTAACCATAAATTTAAAACTAACCTTGATTTTTACCTAGAATATACTTTAACCTATACCTAACCTGATTGTCAACTAAAACTCTAACTTTTCACTGAATCCTTAAAATAGCTTTAAACCTATCAGTAAACATAAACCTAACCTTAATCCTAAACAACCCTAAACTAATCCTAAACCTAACTTTCAAAGAAAACTATTAAAAGCTCGAAACCTAAGCCTGAAACTAACCTTAGCACTAATTATTACCAAATCTCTAACACTAACACTAACTCTGAAATCAACTGGAAAACTGAACCTAGGCTAATACTAACATTATGACTAACATTAACCCTATCCCTTACCATAAATCTAATCTTAAATTAGGTCGAACAATAAGCATACCCCTAGTCCTACTCTTAATCTGAAACTAAAATAATGCCTAAACATAGTTTTAATGCCATTCATAAGCATAGCAAAAAACCCAAGCCTAAAACTCACCCTTTTCCAAATCAGAACCCTGAAGCTCAACTGAACCCTAACTCAAACCTTAACCCTAGGCAAAATCTAACACTAAATCCAAACCTTCCTCTAACTCTATAATTAACACTAACCTTAACCAGAATACTATTCCTAAAAGAACAATGACTTTAAAACAAAATTTAAACCTAGCAGGAATCCTAACCATAACCCAAATTGAAACACTAAACCTAGATCTAAACCTAAACCTAGTCCCAGCCCTAACACTAACCATAACACTAAAGGTAACAATAGACCTAGCCCTGAATCTAACCCTAACCAAAACCCTACCTGTAAACCTAAACCTAACCCTAACCATCACCCTATCACTAACCCTAACCCAAACCCTAATTCTAACCCTTGGCTTAACCCTAAACATAGTAGTAAACCGAAACCTAAACCTAGCATTAACCCTAACACTAACCCTAACCCTAGACCTAGCACTACCCATAACTCAAACACTAGCTGTTAGCTTAACTCTAGCCCTAACAACTTCCCTGAACCAGAAACTGAATCCTAAACCTAAGTCTAAACCTAACTCCTGTTACTATAACCCTAACCTTCTATACTTAACTCTAACCCTAACAATAACAATAAACCAAAACACTATATCTAAATCCTAACCCTAACCCTCATATTCAACCTAAACTTAACCCTAATCCTAGCCCTAGCCCTAGGCCTAAACCTGACCCGAACTCTAACCCTAAACCTGGTGGTAGCTCTAGTCCTAACCCTAAGAGTAACTCTAAACTGAAACCTGGTCCTAAACCTAACCCTACCCCTACCCCTATCACTAACTCAAGCTCTAACCCTAAAGCAAAATCTAACCCCAACTCTACCCCTAACACTAGCCATATCCCTCGCCCGAGTCCTTACATTAGCATTAACACTGACCCAGCCCTAGCCCTAAAGGAATACTAAAATTGACCCTCATCCTAGCCCCAGCCCAAGAGCAAGCCCTAACCCTACCCCTAACTCTAAACTTAGCCCTAGACCTAACCCAGAAACTGTCCCTAAAACTAATCATAGACCAAAAATTAAACCAACCCCTATCATGAACCTCTACTGAGCCATAAACCTGTTCCTACAGGAAGGAAGAAGTAGGGGGTATTTCAATCCCTGACCTGAAATTGTACTACAGAGCTGTAGAACAAAACAGCAAGGTAAGGTAAATCTAACCTTAAGTTAACTCTAACAATTACCTTACCCCTAATCCTACTCCAAACCTGAAACTTATATGATACCTAAGCATATTTTTAATGCCAAAATTAAATGTAGCTAAATCCCCAAGCCTAACACTAACCCTATTCCTAACAATAACCCTGAAACTTAACTGAACCATAACCCAAACCCTAACCCTGGGCTAATTCTAACACTAAATCTAAACCTTCCCCTAACCCTAAACATAACACTACCCTTACATGGAATCCTATTCCTAAAAGAACAATGACTTTAACACAAAATTTAAACCTAGCAGGAATCCTAACCATAAACCTAAATGAAACACTAACCCTAAACCTAACCCTAAAATTAGCCTGAGCCCTAACAGTAAACCTAAGCCTAAATATAATAATAGACCTAGCCCTGAATCTAATGCTAATCCTAACCTTAGCAGTAACCCTAAAGATAACCCTAATCATCAACCTAGCACTAATCCTAAACCAAACCCTAATTTTAACCCCAGGCCTAACCTTAAACATAAGAGTAAAACGAACCCTAAATCTGGCACTACTCTAACCCTAAACCTAACCCTACCTAATCTCTAGCCCTAATATTTTCCCTGATCACGACACATCATTCTAAACCTAAATCTAATTCTAACCCCTGTTACCCTAACTCTAACCTTGTATAACAAACCCTAACTATAACAATAACGCTAATACAAAACACTAAATCTAAATCATAAACTTATTGCTCAATTTAAACCTAACCTTAATCCTAAACCTAGCCCTAGCCCTTGGCCTAACACTAACCCGAACTCTAACCCTAATCCTGGAAATAGCCTTTGCCCTAACCCTAAGACTAGCTTTAAAGAGAAACCTGGTCCTAACCCTAAACCTTTCCCTACCTTGGGTTCTAACCCTAAACCGAAATCTCACCCTAAAATTACCCCTAACCCTAGCCTTAGGCCTAGCTCTATCACTAACACTAACACTAACCCTGACACAGCCCTAGCCCTAACACAAACACTAAACCTGACCCATGCCGAGCCCTAACACTAACACTAACCCTAGCTCTAGCCCTAGCCCAAGCACTGACACTAATCCTAACACTAAATCTAACTATAGTCCTGAGCTTAAAGCTATACCTAAACCTTACCAGATCTTGAAACCTAAGCCTGAAACTAACCATAAAACTAACACCTAAATGGAAACCTAAACCTGACCCTAACATTAATTTTCTAACTCTAATACTAACCCTAAAAATAGCACTAACCCTCTGTCCATAACCCTAATCTTAAAAATAACCCTACTCTTAAATATTAAAATTAAACTCTTACCGTAAACCACATGTTAAAACTAAACTTACCCCTAAGCCTAGCCCTGACCCTCACCCTAGGCCCAGCTATAGACCAAGCCCTAACCCTATACCTAACTGTAAACTTAGACCTAGACCTAACCAGGAACCTATCCCTAACCCTAAACCAAGACCAAGAACTAAAATTAGTCCTCATCTGAAACATAAGCGGAACCATAAACCCCTCCCTATTCCTAGTCCTAACCCTATGTCTAAATCTAAACCTAACCCTAGGCCAAAACATAGCCCTCGACCCAGCACTAACTATAAAGCCCTTACACTAACCTTAGCCCTAAACCTAAACCTAGACATAAACCTAACTTACTATCCATAACCACAGAACTAACCCAAAACCTATGCCTGACCCTAACTATAACCCTCACCCTATCACTAGACCTACCCTTAACACTAGCCGAATCCTAACCCTAACCCTATGCTAGACCTAGTCATAACCCTAGCCATGACCCTAACCCTAACCTAAACATATACTACAATTGAAAATATCTATGAAGTTCCTGTCTGAAGGGATCCACACTCAGGGAAGAACTATGAAAGCAAGCATTCCAGGATATTGTTAAAAAAAAAAAAACATGTGGAAATTTGCTATTTATTCAAATCGAAAATATCTGTTACTGATGTTTGAAAAGGGTACTTGGAAAAGTCCTATGGAGGGCAGGAGGGATTAAGCTTTACTGATTTTGAAGCAGGGTTGGAAATGGATGGCAAAAAGGTTGGGAGTGAGGATCAAAGGAAAGAGTATGTGTAAAAATTGACTTTCCTATCCATGAATAGGTTAGATTGTGGCATCTAGGCCCATGGGTAGGGATTCACAAATATCTTGGAATTGGCAATTGTGGGACTTAGGATGGCTGTGGAGTGCCTGGTGGGTTACAGTAACTGGGTGGGTTACAGTGGGTGGTTAATTAGGGTATAATTGCCTATAGCCTAGACATTTAAGGAACATCTGAAGGAAAACAGGGAGTTAGAGATTGGGGAAAGTCATCTCAGCTTTCATCAATACAAATATAAAGAACAAAGATCAATAGGATCATTTTAGAATATAAAGTCTTTTTGAAAAATACCTGAAAAATTTCATGTGAATTTGAAAGTGAAATTTGATAAAGTGGAACATACTAACTCTGAAATATTTTAATTGGTTCCAGTTGTCAGATTGGTTACTGAGGCAGACAATGACAGCAAAGTTGAAGCAACTGTATTAGACAGCTCCACAATTAAGTACAGAGGTCATTTGGCTCAAGCAGGCTAACATGTCTCATAGCAGCTTGCCCAGATTTTCAATTCCTTCCTTTGTGTTGAATGAACTTATCTTTTGGGAAACCTAAGAGATGCTGGGACTGGACCCTGGCACTCATTTCTCAATGAAACCTAACATTAGCCCTACACTTAACCTCCTAACTATCACTAAACCTGAACCTAACCCTAACCCTCACTCTCACACTACCTTTAAACCAAACTTTTAAAGGAAACCTACCATCAAACTTCATCCTAAATGAAAATCTAACCTTAAACTGAACCCTAATTTTAAAATTAGATCATAAACCTAACAATTAACTGAAAGCCTTACACTCACCTTAAAATTAATCCTTAATGGAACCCTAAACCTAACCCTCAATCTAATCCAAACTCATCACTGAGAACTAAAACTAACCCTAAGATTTAATAAATACCTATCCATAAACTTATCCCTAACCATCAATTTAAACCTAACCCTGAATTCTAGCTAGAAATTTCTTGAACCCTATACCTACCGGATCCCGATCTCAAACCATACTTCTAACCAAAACCTAAAAAGATCTTTAAATCTATCAGTAAACATTAACCTATCCTTAATCCTATACATAAGCCTAACCTAATCCTAAACTTAAATTGACCAAAAACTAACATAAACATGAACCCTAATGGTAAAACGAACCTTATACGTAATTCTTACCAAATCTGTAACAGTAACACCAACTTTGAACCTAATTTGAAACCTCAACATAGGCTAATACTAACAGTGTGCCTAACACTAAACATATCCCTTAACGTAAACCTAATCTTCAGTTACCACTAACAATTCCCGTACCCCTAATCCTACCCCTAACCTGAAACCTAAAACGATACCTAAACATATGTTAATGCCAATCATAATGTAGCAAAAAACCCAAGACTAACACTAGCTCTATTCCTAACAATAACCCTGAAGCTTAACTGAACCATAACCCAAACCCTAACCCTGGACTAAATCTAACACTAAATATAAATCTTCCCCTTACCCTAACCTTAAAACTAACCTTAACCTTAATACTGTTCTTAAAAGAACAACGACTTTAACACAAAATTTAAACCAAGCAGGAATCCTAATCATAACCCTAAATGAAATTCTAACCCTAAATGAACCCTAACCCTAGCCAGAGACCTAACACTAACCTTAACGCTATACTTAAGAGTAAAACTAGCCCTGAAAATAGTACAAACCCTAACCCTAGAAGTCACCCGAAACCTAATACTAACCATCAACCTAGCACTAACCCTAATTCAAACTCTAATTCTAACCCTAGGCCTAACCCTAAACATAGTAGTAAACTGAACCCTAAACCTAGCACTAAACCTCACATAACCCTAACCCTAAGACAAGCTCTAGCTCTAACCATAACTCAAACATTAGTTCTTAGCTGAAATCTAGCCCTAACACTTACCCTGATACTGACACCTAATCCTAAACCTAAATCTAAAACTAATCCCTATTCCCCTACTCTTAACCCTACCCCTACCCTTCTATACCTATCCCTAACCCTAACAATAACAGTCAATTAAACCCTAACCCTACACATCATATTAAACCTAACCTTAACCTTACCCCTAGCCCTAGCCCGAGCCCTAACCCTAGCATAACCCAAACCCTAACTCTAAACCTACCACTAACCTTAGACCTGAAAATGAACCTAGACTTTACCAAAACCTAACCTGAAACATAATATTATTCCTTGTCGTAGCCCTAAACCTAACTCAAACCCTAAACGTCACCCTACTTCTAAACCTAGCCCTAGCCCTAGCCCTAACCCTGACACTACATCTCAGCCTAACCCTAGCTCTAATCCGAAACCTAGTCCTAACACTAACTCTAAACATATACTTAAACCTAGCCTTAACCCTAAACCTCAACCTAACCCTAACCCCAGCATTCACCCTAGCCCTAGCAATTCCCTAAAACTAATCCTAGCCATAGCTAAAAATATTCCTAAATCTAAACCTAACCATATTCACAGCCTTAGACAAGAACATCACTCTAAACATAACTCTATCCCTAGCCCTCACCCAACCCTAAAACTCCCCTAGAACTCAATCCAGCCCTAGCCATGCTTGTAATGGTATCTCTGAAACTAGAACTTGCCCAAATCATAAACATATCAATATCACTATGCTAAACCTAAACCTAAACCTAACCATATATCCCTAACCCTAGGCACAACCCGAACCCTGGTGCTAGCCCTAGCCTTAACCCTAAGACTAGCCTTAAACTAATACCTGGTACTAACCCTAAGTATATCCCTAAACCTATAACTAGACAGAGCTCTAATACTGAACAGAAACCTAACCCTAACTCTAACCCTAACCCTAGCCATAGCCATAGCCATAGCCTAACACTAACACTAACCCTAGCTGTAGCCCTTGACCAAGCAATGACACTAAACCTAACACGAAGTCTAACCCAATTCTGAAGCTTAAGGCTAGACCTAACTTTAACTTGACTACAACATCTATCCTGAACCTAAATGTAATACTAACCCTTAAGTGGAAACCTAACCCACATCCTAACACTAAACCTCTGTGAACTTAACCCTAAAAATATCCCTAACACTATGTCCCTAACCTTAATCCCAAAAATAACCCTAACCTTAAATACTAAAATTAATTCTAAACCTAACCCTCACATTAAACCTAAACTTACCTCTAAACCTAGCCCTGACCCTCATTTTAGGCACACCCTGTACCGAACCCAAACACTGTTGCTAACTCTAAACATAGCCCTAGACCTAATGCAGAAAATATCCCTAACCCTGGCACGAGACCCAAAACTAAACCTAGCCCTAACCTGAATCCTAAGCTGAACCAAAAAACAATCCATTTTTCTAGCCCTAACCCTCTATCTAAACCTAACCCTAGCCATTAACATAGCCTTAGCACGAGTACTAACACAGAAGTCCTTACACGAACACTAGCCCTAAACCTAAACCTTGTCCAAAATCTAAACTTCAACTTATCTATAGCCCCATACCTAAATCTAAACCTGAACCTGACCCGAACTCTAACACTAACCCTTCATACTGCACCTACCCTAACCTTAGCCCGAATACTAACCCTAACCCTAACCCTAATGCTAGACCTAGCCCTGACCTTAGCATTAATCCTAACCTAAACCTTATCTAAACCTGTACTGCAATTGAAAATATAGAAGAACTTTCTGTCTGAAGGGGTCCACACTCATGGAAGGACTGTGAAAGCCAGCATTCCAGAATATTGCCAAAACCATCCCTCTCAAAAATTTGCTGTATATTCCAATTGCAAATATCTGATGGATGAAAAATGTAAAAACCTATGGAGGGCAGGAGTGATGAAGATTTACTGACTTTGAAGCAGGTTTGGAAATGGATGGCAAAAAGGTTGGATCTGAGGATCAAAGGAAACAGTAGTGTAAAAACTGCCTTTCTTTTCTTTGTAGACGTTAAATTGTGGCTTCTAGGCCCATGGGTTGGGATGCACAAATATCTTGGATCTGGCAATTGTGGGTTTAGGATGGCTGTGGAGTGCCTGGTGGGTTCCAGTAACTGGGTGTTTAGGATGGGTGATTAATTAGGGTCTAATTGCCTATAACCTAGTCAATGAAGGAATATTTGAAAGACAACAGGGAGTTAGAGATTGTGGAAAGACATCTCAGCTTTTTATCAATACAGATATAACTAAGATCAATCAGGTCGGTTTAGAATACCAAACTTTTTGTACAATACATGAAGCTTTTCATGTGGATTTGACCGGGAACTTTTGAAAAAGGGGATCCTCCTGGCTCTGAAATATTTTAAGTGTTTCCAGGTGTTTGGATTGGTGAGGTAGACAGAAATGAGACAAAGTTGAAGCACCTGTATTAAAAAGCTGCACAGTTAAGAACAGAGGCCATTTGGCTCAAGCAGGCTATCCTGTTTCCTAGCAGCTTGCCCAGGATTTTCATCTCATTCTTTGTGCCGAATCCACTCATCTTTCAGGAAACCTAAGAGATGCTGGGGCTGGACCCTGGCACTCATTTTTCAATGAATCCTAACACTAGCCCTACCCTTAACCTCCTATCACAAAAGCTGAACCTAACCCTAACCCTCACTCTCACACTATCTCTAAACCCAACTTCTAAAGGAAAACTACCACCAAACCTAATACTAAAGGAAAATCTAACCCTAAACTGAACCCTACTTTTAAAATTAGATCTTCAACCTAACAATTAATTGAAAACCTTACACTCACCTGAAACCTAATCCTTAATGGCACCCTAAACCTAACCCTCCATCTAGTCCAAACTCATCACTGAGAACTTAAACTAACCCTAAGCCTTACCAAATACCTACCCCTAAACCTATCTCTAACCATAAATTTAAATCTAACCCTGACGTCTAGCTACAAAGTACTTGATCCCTATACCTAACCCGATCCTGGACCCAAACCATAAATTTTAACCAAAACCTAAAAAGAAATTTAAAATTATCAGTAAACACTCTAATACAACCTAATGCTTCTTTAGACATACTGTGGGTAAGGGAAGGAATGGATACGAGTGGGAAATTAGAGGGGCCTCTCCTGGGGGTAAATCCAGTATCCTGAAATATACACATTTTATATTATTTTGTAAAAAAATTTGTATGTTTTTTCAAAAATAAAAATTGAAAAAAATCCAAAATTATCAACAAACATAAAACTAACCTTAACCCTAAACATATGCCTAACATTAATCATAAACTTAACTTTGATCAAAAACTAACATAAACCCGAACCCAAAGCCTAAAACAAACCTTCACCCTAAACCTTACCAAATCTGTAACAGTAATACAAACTCTGAACCTAACTGGAACCCAGAACCTAGGCTAATACTAACAGTGTGCCTAACACTAACCCTATCCCTGACCATAAACCTAGCCTTCAGTTAGTTCTAACAATTACTGTACCCCTAATCCTACTCCTAACCTGAAACCTAAAGCGATACCTAAACATGTTTTTAATGCCATCCATAAACGTAGCAAAAAAACCCAAGCCGAACACAAACCCTATTCCTACCAATTGCCCTGAAGCTTAACTGAATCCTAACCCAAACTCTAACCCTGGGCTAAATCTAACACTAAATCTAAAATTTCCCCTAACCCTAACCTTAACTCTAACCTTCACCATAATACTATTCCTAAAAGAACAATGACTTTATCACAAAATTTAAACCTAGCAGGAATCCTAACCATAACCCTAAATGAAATACAAACCCTACACCTAACTCTTAACCTATACTTACCCCTAACACTAACCCTATCCCCTAACCTAACAGTAGAAGTAGCCCAGAAATTAACCCTAAACCTAACCCTAGAAGTCACCCTAATCCTTAGCCTCACCATCAACCTGGCACTAACCCTAATTCAAACCCTAAATCTAACCCTAGGCTTAAGCCTAAAGGTAGTCATAAATGGACCCTAAACTTAGCAGTAACTGTAACACCTACACTAACCCTAATGCTAGCCCTTGCCCTATCTATAATTCAAACACTAGTTCTTAGCTTAACTCTAGCCCTAACATTTACCTGACAACTAATCCTAAACCTAAATGTAAACCTAACCCCTGTTACCCTAACTTTAACCCTAACACTAATCTTCTATACCTAGGCTTAACCCTAACAATAACCCTTATCCTAAACACTAAACTAAACCCTAACCTTAACCGTACCCCTAGCCCTAGTGTGAGCCCTAACCCTATGCCTAACCCTAAAAATAACCCTAATCCTACACCTAAACCTACCCCTAAAACTGAACCTAGACCTTACCCGAAACCTAATCTGAAACATAACCTTATCCCTAGTCGTAGCTCTACCCCTAGCCCTAACCCTAAACCTCACCCTACCTCTAAACCTAGTCCTAGCCCTAGCTGTAACAATACATCTAACCCTAACTGTATCTCTAACCCTCAACCTAGTCCTAACCCTAACTCTAAACATATACTTAAACTAAGCCCTAAACTTAACTCTAACTGAAGCCCCAAGATAAAGCTTATTACTAAATCTAAACCTAACCTAAACCATAGCCTTAGACCTAAGCCTAACTATCCCTAGCCCTCGCCCCAACCCTAACTCTAACACTAGAACTAAATCCAGCTCTAGCCAGAACTGGATGCTAGCTGGGAACCTAGAACTATAAAAACCTTAAACATATCAATATCCCTACCCTACACGTACACCTAAACCTAAACCTTACCCTATATGCATAGCCCTAGGTGTAAACTCTAAACCCTCACTCTAATCCTAACCCTAACTCTAACCTTAACCCTGAAACTAGCCCTAAACCAAAAGCTGGTCCTAAGCCTAAGCATAACCCTAACCCTATAACTAGCCAGAGCTCTAATACTGAAAAGAAATCTATCCCTAAATGTAACCCTAAACCTAACCCTAGCCATAGCCCTAGCCATAGAACTAACACTAACACTAACCCTAGCTCTAGCCCTTGCCAAAGCAATAACACTAACCCTAACACTAAATCTAAACCTAATCCTAAGCTTTAGGCTAGACCTAATGTTAACTTGACCACAAAATCTACCCTGAACCTAAATGTAAAAATAACCACTAAGTGGAAACCTAATCCTAATCCTAACACTAATCCTGTCAACTTAACCATAAAAACAACCCTAGCCTTCTGTCCCTAACCCTCATCCTAAAAATAAACCTAACCTTAAATACTAAAACTAAACTCTAAATCTGACCCTCACATTAAACCTAAACTTACCCCTAAACCTAGCCCTGACCCTCACCCTAGCCCCAGCCCTAACCTATCCCTAACTCTAAGCTTAGCTCTTGAACAAACCTGGTGACTATCACTAACCTTAGCCATAGACCAAAAATTAACCGACCCCTAACCAGAAACCTATGCTGAACCATAAATTGATCTCTATTCCTAGCCTTAACTATATACCCAAATCTAAACCTAAACCTACCTCTAGCCCTTTACATAGTCCTAGCCCTAGCATTCCTTAAGCTAACCCTAGCCCTAAACCTAAACCTAATCCAAAATCTAACCTGAAACCTATAAATAGCCCCACACCTAAAGCTAAACCATACCCTGACCATAACTCTAACACTAACCCTAGCACTAGATCTACACTAAAACTAGCCAGAATCCTAAACATAAACCTAATGGAAGACCTATCACTAACCATAGCCCTAACACTAACCCAAACCCTAACCTAAATTTGTACAAGTGAAAATATCAAAGAAGTTTCTGCCTGAAGTAGTCCACAATCCAGGAACAACTGTGAAACCCAGCATTCTAGGATATTGCCAAAACCATCACTTGTGGAAATTTGCAATTTATTCCAATTAGAAATATTGGATGGATGAAAAGTTTACTTGTAAAAGTCATATGGAGGGCAGAAGTGATAAAGCTTTACTGACCCTAATTTAAACCCTAATTAAAACCCTAATTGTTACCATAGGCCTAAGCCAAAACTTAGTAGTAAACTGAACCCTAAACCTAACACTAAACCTAACACTAACCCTAAACTTCACCCTAGCCCTAGCCCTAATCATAACTCAAACACTAGTTTTTAGCTTAACCTGAGCCCTAACTCTTACCCTGACCTGACATCTAACACTAAAACTAAATCTAAAAGTAAACCCTGTTACCCTAACCTTAACCCTAACCCTAAACTTCTGAACCTAACCCTAAACTGAACAATAACCCTCATTCAAAACACTAAACTAAACCTTAACCCTAACCTGTACATTAAACCTAACATTTACTGTACCCTTAGCACTAGCCTGAGCCCAACCCTATGCCTAACCCTAACTCTACACTTAACCCTAGCGCTAAAACTGAACCTAGACTTTATCCGAAAATTAACCTGAAACATAACCCTATCGCTAGTCTTAGCTCTACCCCTTACCCTAACCCTAAACCTAACCCTAACCCTAAACCAGCCCAAGTGCTAGCCCTAGCCCTAACACTACATCAAACCCTAACCCTAGCTCTAACCCAATACCTAGTCCTATGCTAACAATAAACATGTTTTTGAACCTAGTCCTAACCCTAACCCTATCACTAACCCTAGCCCTAGGAATACCACAAACACTAATCCTAGCCCTATCCTAAAAATAGTCCTGAATCTAACCCTAACAATATCCATAACCTTAGACCTAAGCCTAAAGCTAAACCTAACTCTACCCTAGCCCTCGCCAAACCCTAACCATTACTCTAGCACTAAATCCAGCCCTAGACATAACGGCAATGCTAGCTTTGAACGTGGAACTTGACCAAATCATACACAAATCAATATCCCTACCCTAAAACTAAACCTAAACCTAACCATATGTCCCTAGCCCAAAGCATAACACTATCCCTCACTCTAACCATAAACCTGGTGCTAACCCTAGCCTTAATCCTAAGAAGAGCCCTAAACCAAAACCTAGTCCTAACCCTAAGCATAAACCTAACCCTATCACTAGTAGGAGCTCTAATCCTGAACCAAAACCTAACCCTAAATCTAACCTTAACCCTAGCCATAATCCTAACCCTATCCCTAACACTAACACTAACCCTAGCTCTAGCCCAAGATATAACACTAACCCTAACAATAAATCTAACCCTAGGCCTAGTTTAATGCTAGACCTAAACCTATAACTTGACCACGAAATATACTCTGAAAATAAAGGTAAATCTAAACCCTAAATGGAAAACTAATCCTAATCCTAACACTAATCCTCTAAATGTCAACTAAACCCTAAAAATAACCCTAACCCTCTGTCCTTAACCCCATCCCTAAAAATAACCCTAATCTTAAACACTAAAAACAAACTCTAACCCTAACCCTCACATTAAAACTAAACTTAAACCTAAAGCTAGCCCTAACCAATATTCAAGCTGCAGCTCTAGACTGAGAACTAACCGTATCACTAACTTTAATTTAGCCCTAAACCTAACCTGGAAATTAACATTAACCCTAGCCCCAGACCAAAAACTAAAAGTAGCCCTAAGTGGAGACCTAAGCTGAACCATAAAAGTGTCCCTATTCCTATCCCTAACCCTACATCTAAGCCTAAACCTAAACATGAACCTAACTCTAGCACTTAACATAGCCCTAGCTCTAGCATTAATCCAGAAGTCCTTAAACTAACCCTAGCCTTAAACCTAAACCTAATCCAAAATCTAAACTTAAAACTATCCATAGCCCCACACCTAAAGCAAAACCTGAACCTGAACATAACTCTAAAATTAACCCTAGCCCGAATCCTAAAAATAACCCTTATGCCAACCTAACCCTAAACCTAGTCCTAACACTAATCCTAAACCTAACACTAACCTAAACCTAAACCTATACCGCAAGTGAAAATATCGAAGTAGTTTCTGTCTGAGGCTGTCCACACTCGGGGATGGACTGTGAAAGCCAGCATTCTAGGTTATTGCCAAAACCATCCCTTGTGGAAATTTGTTGTTTATTCCAATGGGAAGTATCTGATGGATTAAAAGTGTACTTTTAAAAATCCTATGGAGGGCAGGAGTGATGAAGCTTTACTGACTTTGAAGCAGGGTTGGAAATGGATGGCAAAACGGTTGGAACTGAGGATCAAAGGAAACAGTAGTGTAAAAACTGCCTTTCTTATCTTTGTAGATATTAGATTGTGGATTCTAGGCCCATGGGTTGGGTTGCACAAATATCTTGGAATTGGCAAATGTGGGTCTTAGAATGGCTGTGGAGTGCCTGGTGGGTTCCAGTAACTGGGTGTTTAGGGTGGTGGTTAAATAGGGTCTAATTGCCTATAACCTAGTCAATGAAGGAACATCTGAAGGACAACAGGGAGTTAGAGATTGGGGAAAGTCATCTCAGCTATTTATCAATACAGTTAGAATGAAGATCAATAGGATCGTTTCAGAATGTAAAATTTTTTGTACAATACATGAAGCTTTTCATGTGGGTTTGACCGTGAACTTTTGAAAAAGGGGATCATACTGGCTCTGAAAAGTTTTAAGAGGTTCCAGGTGTTTGGATTGTTCAGGGAGGCAGACAATGAGAGCAAAGTTGAAGCACCTGTATTAAAGAGCTCCACAGTTAAGAACAGAGGCCATTTGGCTCAAGCAGTCTAACCTGTTTCCATGCAGCTTGCCAAGGATTTTCACCTTGCTCTTTGTGATGAATCCACTCATCTTTCCAGAAACTTAAGAGATGTTGGGGCTGGCCTCTGGCACTCATTTTTCAATGAAACCTAACTCTAGCCCTACACTTAACCTCCTAAGTATCACTAAACCTGAATCTAACCCTAACCCTCACTCTCACACTACCTCTAAACCCAACATTTAAAGGAAACCTACCACAAAACTTCATCCTAAATGAAAATCTAACCCTAAACCAAACCCTAATTTTAAAATTAGATCTTCAACCTAACAATTAACTGCAAACCTTACACTCAGTTTAAACCTAATCCAAAATGGAACCCTAAACCTAACCCTCCATCTAATCCAAACTCATCACTGAGAAAACTGACACTAAGCCTTACCAAATACCTAACTCTATCCTTATAACTATCACTAAACCTAACCCTAACCCTAACCTTCACTCTCATACTAACTCTAAAACCAAAAATTTAAAGGAAACCTACCATCAAACTTAATCCTAAATGAAAATCTAACCCTAAACCAAACACTAATTTTAAAATTAGATCATAAACCTGACAATTAACTGAAAGCCTTATGCTCAACTTAAATATAATAATTAATGTAACCCTAAACCTAACCCTCCATCTAATCCAAACTCATCACTGAGAACTAAAACTAACCCTAATCATTACCAAACACCTACATCAAAATTATCCCTAACCATAAATTTAAACCTAACCCTGATTTCTAGCTAGAAAGTACTTGAAGCCTGTACCTAACCCAATCCTGAAAACAAACTATAAATTTTAATTGAAATCTAAAAAGAGGTTTAAACCTATCAGTAAAGATAAAAGTAAACTTAACTTCAAAAATCAGCCTAAACTAATCTTAAACTTAACTTTCACCAAAAACTACCATAAACCCAATCTCTCAGCTGAACACTAACCCTATCACTTACTGTAAACCTAACCTTCATTTGATTCTAATAAAAACCATATCCCTAATAAAACCCTTAACCTGAAACCTAAAACCATGCCTAAACATGTTTTTAATGCCAAATATAAACATAGCAAAATCACAAGCCTAACACTAACCCTACACCTAACATGAGCCCTGAAGTTTAATTGAACCCTAACCCAAACCCGAACACTGGGCTAAATCTAACACTAGATCTACACCTTCCATAACCCTAACCTTAACACTAACCTTCACTGTAATACTATTCCTAAAAGAACAATGAGTTTAACACAAAATTTAAACCTGGCAGGAATCCTAACCATAGCCCTAAATGAAACACTAACCCTAAAACAAAATCTAAACCAAGCTCAACCCCTAACACTAACCTTACCCCTAAACTTAACAGTAGCCCTAGGCCTGAAACTAAAGCTAACCCTAACCTAGAAGTCACCCGAAACTAAATACTAACAATAAACCTAGCACTAACCCTAATTCAAACTCTAATTCTACCCCTAGGCCTAACCCAGTAAACTGAACCCTAAACCTAGCACTAACCCTCACACTAACCCTAACCTAAACCCTACCTCAGGGTTTAACCATAAATCAAACATCAGTTCTTAGCTGATTCTAGCCCTAACACTTACCCTAACCATGACACTTAATTATAACCCTAAATCTAAAACTAAACCCTATCCCTGAACAATAACCATAACCCTACACTTTTATACCTAGCCCTAACCCTCAAAATAATGTCAACTAAATGAAAAACCTAACCCACACATTTAACCTAACCTTAACAGTTACTCTAGCTCTGGTCTAACAAAAACCCTAACCCTAACCCAACACTTAACCCAAGCACTGAAATTGAACCTAGTCCTTACCCGAAGCCTAAACTGAAACATAATCATTTCCTTTGTCATAGCTCTACACCTAACCCTAACACTCAACACCACACTAACTCTAAACATAGCCCTAGTCCTAGCCATAGCCCTAACACTACATATAATCCTAACGGGAGCTCTAGCCCGAAACCTAGTCCTAACACTAACTATAAACATACACATAAACCTAGCCTTAACCCTTCATCTCAACCTAACCCTAACCCCAACGCTAACCCTAGACCTAGCATTCCCTAACACTAACCCTAGCCATCACCTAAACCTATTCCTAAATATAAAACTAACCATATTCATACACGTAGACCTAAGACTAACTCTAAACCTAACTCTAACCCTGGCCCTTGACCCAACTCTAACACTACCCCTAGAGCTCAATCCAACCATAGCCATAACTGTAATGCTATCTATGAAACTAGTACTTGACCAAACCATAAACATAACAATATCCCTATGCTAAACCTCAACCTAAAGCTAACCATATATACTTAGGCCTAGGCACAACCCGAAACGTGGTTCTAGCCCTAGTCCTTAATACTAAGAGTAGCCCTAAACCAAAACCTGGTCCTTATCCTAATTATATCCCTAACCCTAGAACTAGCCAGAGCTCTACTACTGAACAGAAACATAACCCTAACTCTAACCCTAACCCCAGCCATAACCATAGCCAGAGCCCTAACACTGAAACTAAACCTAGCTCTAGCCCACTGACTAGCAATAACAGCAAACCTAACACTAAATCTAACCAAACTCCGAAGCTTAAGGCAAGACCTCGGTGAAAATACAACACAAAATCCACCCTGAACTTAAATGTAAAACTAACACTTAAGTGGAAACCGAAAACTAATCCAAACACCAATCCTGGTTCAAGTGAACCCTAAAAATAAACCTACCACTCAATTCCTAATCTTAATCCCAAAATAAACCTAAACTTAAACGCGAAAACACACTATACACATAACTCACACATTAATCCTAAACTTACCTCTAAACCTAGCCCTGACCCTCACTTTAGCCACAGCCTGAGACCATACCTGGTCCCTATTTGGAACTCAAAACTTAGCCCTAGATGTAAACCAGGAACTATCCCTAAACCTAGCCTGAGACCCAAAACTAATCCTAGCCTTCACTTGAATCCTAAGCTGAGCCATAAAACTGTCCCTATTCCCAGGCTTCACCCTCTATCTTAACCTAACCCAAGCCCTTAACATAGCCTTAGCAGGAGCACTAAGTCAGAAGTACTTACACAAACTCTAGCCCTCAACCTAAAACTTGTCCAAAATCTAACCTTCAACTTATCCATAGCCCCATACCTAAAGCTAAACCTGAACCTGACCCTAACTCTAACAGTAACACTAGCACTACACCTACCCTAAGACGAGGCTGTGGCGGGCGGCACCCAGGGCCCACGCCACGCAGGCAGCTTTAAGATGGCGGCTGGCAGCTGGCCAAGCCAAGTCAGCTGACCTCGTGCTGCTCCTGGTTTGTATGCTTGCAATATCTGACCACCTAGAGACAACCAATAGGAGCCAGCAGCAGAGTTTTCTTCCTTGTAGCAACAACCTACTGATTGGGTTACCTGCCCTATATAAACGGTGTAACTTCCTGAATAAAGAGAGAGCGCGAGAGAGCACGTGAGAGATCTCCGCAAGCAAGCAACAAGCGTGTGTGTGTCGTTATTGCCGCTTTTCGCCGGTCGAACGCGGCAAGCTGGTGGCCCGTACGGGGACTAGTGAAAACCAATTGTAAATATTAATGGCAAGTTGAAATTTAATTAGCAGACCCTGTTTGAACAGGAGTAGGGACTATAAGTATAAACGGAAGAGTCCTCCTGAGGGACTAGAAGGACTAGCCTAGAGCTAGGGAAGGACTGGCCTAAGAGCCAGGGTGACCTCGAGGTAAACGGAAGAGTCCTCTCGAGGGACTAAGCAAGTGGCTGCAAGACAGCGTCAGACGTCCTTTAGTAGTAGAATTTGTGTCAAGTTGTAAGTCTTTGTGTGTTTGTGGTATTGTTGTGTATTTG
>PVKS010030499.1:0-24328 GCA_004027875.1 Aplodontia rufa
CAAAGTACCAGCTTTTTGTTTCATCAATTCTTTTTATTGTTTTTTTGTTTTCAATTTCATTGATTTCGGCTCTGATCTTGATTATTTCCTTCCTTCTGCTGGGTTTGGGGTTAGCTTGTTCTTCCTTTTGGAGGGCTTTGAGATGAAGTGTAAGCTTGTTTATTTGGGATCTCTCTTCATTTTTAATGTGGGCGCTCAACGCTATGAATTTTCCCCTTAGGAAAGCTTTCATGCTGTCCCAAAGGTTTCGATATGTTGTGTCTTCATTTTCGTTCTCTTCCAAGAATTTGTGGATTACTTCTTTCATGTCTTCTTGGATTCATTCCTCATTTAATAGGGTATTATTCAATCTCTAATAATATGTGTGTCTTCTGTTATGAGTATCGCTGTTGATTGCTAGGGTTATAGCGTTGTGGTCTGAGAGGACACACGGAATAACGTCAACTTTCTTGTATTTGCTGAGATTATCTTTATGAATCAGAATATGATCTATTTTGGAAAAGGATCCATGTGCTGCAGAGAAGAAGGTGTATTCTGTTAATCTAGGATGGAAAACTCTGTATATGTCTGTGAAGTCCATTTGGTTTATGAAATTATTCAGGCTAGCTATTTGTTTATTGATTTTTTGTTTTGATGATCTGTCTAATGGTGACAGCGGAGTGTTGAAGTCTCCCAGTATTATTGTGTTGTGATCCATGAGAGGTTTGATGTCGTGAAGTAATTTGTTCACGTAATTGGGTGCACTGTTGTTTGGAGAGTAGATATTAACTATGGTTATTTCTTCCTGTTGAAGGGTTCCTTTTAGTACTAGGTAGTGGTCTTCTTTATCTCTTTTGATTGATTTGTGATTGAAGTTTACTTTGTCGGATATAAGTATAGCAACACCGGCTTGTTTTTTTTGGCCATGAGCGTGGTAGATTTTTTTCCATCCTTTCACCCTTAATCTGTGGATGTCTTTGCCTGTTAGGTGAGTTTCTTGTAAGCAGCATATGGCTGGATTTTCTTTTTTGATCCAGTCTGCAAGTCTGTGTCTTTTGAGTGGTGCATTTAGACCATTCACATTCAGTATTACGATAGAAGGGTGCAGTTGTTTCGTAGTCATTGTGTCTTACTTAGTTGTTTCCATGGTGGTCTTGGTTGGTTCTTGGTAGGTGATACCTTCACTGAATTTCTTCTGTTTGTGGATTATGGGTATCATGTACTTTTTCCTCTGTCTGGAGTATTTCCTTGAGAATTCTTTGTAGGGCAGGTTTTCTGTTGACAAATTCTGCCAGTTTTGTTTTGTCATGGAAAGTTTTTATTTCTCCATCAAATTTGAAGCTGAGCTTTGCCGGGTATAGAATTCTAGGCTGCATGTTGTGGTCATTTAGACGTTGAAAGATGTTATTCCAAGACCTTCTTGCTTCCAGTGTCTAGGTTGAGAAGTCACATACAATTCTTATTGGCTTGCCTCTGAATGTGATGTGGCGTTTCTCCCTTGCTGCTTTTAGTATAGTTTCTTTGGTATCTCTGTTGTACATTTTGAATATGATGTGTATAGGTGAGTTTCTCTTTTGATTGGGCCTATTGGGCATCCTGTAAGATTCTTGGATGAGCATGTCAGATTCTAGTTTTATTTGAGGGAGGTTGTCTTTCAGGATCTCTTTGAGGATGTTTCTTATACCATTGGTATGGGTCTCAGTTTCTTCCTGTATTCCAATTATTCTCAGATTTTTCCTCTTCATTTCATCCCAGACGTTTTTGAAATATTGGTCATGGTCATTCAATTTTTTTTCTTTTTGGTGTCTGAGCGCTCTAGCTTAGTCAATCTGTCTTCATTTTCGGAGGTTCTTTCTTCATTGGCAGAGGTTCTATTTTCTACTGAAGTTAATCTATTATTAAATTCTTGCATGGTCCCTTTCATGTCATTGACTACAGATTTGAGGTCTGTAACTTCCTTTTTGAGAGAATCTATTACTGTAATAATCGAGTCTTCCATATCTTGGATTTTCTCCATTATTCCCTTCATTATCTCTTCTTTTAAGTCGAGGATCCTTTTTGTTATCTGCTCATTGATATATTGATCTAGATTTTCATCCCAGTCCCTGGCCATAGCCCCCCTATCAGGGAGTTTTGGGATTGTGGTGAATCTCTTCGAGTTTTATTTCTCATGCTTGAAGAGATTCTTCTCTCTTGTTTACCAGGTGAAACTTTTGTGGGAGCACTACAGGTTCTGCGCTTCTTTTTCCTGTCTTCTGCTTTTGGACTAAGTTGTTGGTTTGGGAGATCTGTCCCAACCCTTGTTTGAGATGGGGTTTTGTCAGGAGAGTTGATTTCACAGGATAACCCCTTTAACTCTAAATTGTTTGTTACCCTTTCAGAATTCCAACACCTCATGTGCTAGAAGTAAATTAACAATATGTATAATCAAAGCATACAATAAACAGTATTGAACTAGTTATTTAGCATCCACTATAATGGACTATCAATTTCGGCCTATGCAACTATTGTAAGTAATAAACAATACTTTTGGTGATACTAGAAATTTACTAATACCTATGACAGAGATTCCGGAACAAATATGTGTTACACAGATTAACAATTACCGCAGTAATATTTATGCAGTCTTAACATTGGGGGGTGAAATTAAGTTAACTAATTTGGAGTCAGAGGGTAGGGGGTAATGCCAGTAAAATTAAGAGAGAGGTTTATGTATATCAATTATGTACAGTGAGAAAGTGGAGGAGTTAAAAAAAATTTTGCTATAGAAAGAACAAGACAATGCTAAGGGAAAACATTTGAAGAGAGAAGGAGATTGAACAGAAAAGATTTACTAACTATGAAATAAAGCAGGAAAGAAAGAAATAGAAAAGAAGATACAGATCCGAGGGGAAGCTAGGCTAGCTGTGGCCTAATATAGGAAGGGTAAAAGGGTTATTGGCAAGATTTGGGTTTTTGCTAAAATTTAAGGGAAGAAGCGTTCCCTGAGAATTATGCTCTTCAGGCATAAAATATTTCAGTTACTTTATGCACTGACTGGAGTCCTTCTTCTCTAGAATGATAACCGGACTAGGACGGTTGAGTAATAGTGAGTCAGAGATATGCTAAATAGGAAAGGAGGGAAGAGAGAAAGAAACCTTAAAAAGAGGCTACCAAACTAAGAAGAACTACTATTATTAATTATCCCTCTAAGAGGAGAGAGAAAAAAGAAAAAGATGGGATATAAAAGAAATAAAGAAGAAAAGAAAAAAAAAGGGAAAAAGGGGAGGGTGGAGGGTAGGTGTTAACTATTCTACAACATTAGCATTACAGAAAAGTAAAAAACCCTGCTAGAGTTCTTATATATTGGAGAACAAGTAAACTCCACCATATAACGCCTTGGTACACACCTTGAAAATTTGAAAATATAGTCGAAATAAAGGCAAAAAATAAAAAAATAAAAAAAAAATAAAAATAAAAATAAAAAATTGAGGAAAATTATACTTAATAGGCACTCCCTGGAAGTATCAATAATATGATTGTCTCTGGTCCTTTCAGGGAGTGGATCTTCTATTTATGGCTGAATCTGACCTGTTTCAACCTTTTTTGAAGGTGTATTCCGGTCAGAAGATATGTTATCAGAGCTCCATCTGCTGGTCGTTGTCGGACATGATCTCTGTGGTCCCTGGGGTCTCAGTTCCTCTGCCCTGTGAAAGAAGTGTCTATGGTGGGAGGACAGAGCCTTGAGCTCCTTTACTCCTCAGTCCCAGATCCTTTATGAGAGGAGGATTCAGGCCCCTGACTCCCCCTTCTGCTGAGACTGCCTGTGTTCAGCTGCAGGATCCGGGCACAGTTTTATAAGCCTCTTTTGCAGACCTGGGGGCTGTGGGTCCCAGAGAGGCAGTGTGGTTTTAAAAATGGATGCTCCCCTTCCCTCACTGCTCCCACACCTTCTTCAGGGCTTCAGCCAGGCCTTCTGGTCTTGTTTCTACCTTTGATCTCTGCTGCTTCCAGCCAGAGTATTTAGAGCTTGCTTAGCTATCCCAATGAGGTCTTGCCCTGATCAGGCGGGCTGGGCGTGTGGTAACTAGCAAGCGGGTAACGAACGGACATTTGCTCGGCTCTCACGCCCTTGCAGTTCCCACACCGCCTCTTCTGCGCAAACCGCTGCTCTGTGCTTGTATGAAAGCTCTTTCCAGTCACTGATCCTGCCGCCAGACAGAGCGCAGGTCCAGGAGGTGGCCTCACCAGAACGCTGTCTTTAAAGCTGTGCGGGTCCTTCTTTGCAGAAGTGACTCAGGCAGGCGGGTATGTAGGCTGGAGAGTGCAAATGCCGGCCGGCGGGCCAGCCGCAGCCGCCGTGGCGGCAGCACGGAGCAAAGAATCCCCGTCCGCACCTAAGTCTCTATTCCCCAGAACCAGTGCCAAGATTAGAACTGGTGATTCCCCCACACGCACCTCAAAATACTGCTGAGAAGCTGGAGATATCCTGATCAGTCACGAGGGTGCAGGGGAGGTCTTTTGTCTTCAGATTGCCATCTTGAAGAGTCCATCCAGTTTCAGCAGTGTTAAGAAGAAAACTTTAGATGGAATAGTCTATATTGGAAGAAAGAAAAATCTCAATCCATAAACTAAACGTTCATATTAAGAACTTTGAAAAAATCAATTCAATCATAACATAGGTGAAAAGAAGGAAATAATTAGATTAGAAATGAAAAATAAAAACCATAAAGAAAATCATAAAGCAAAATTTGGTTCCTTGAAAAAAATCAAATTGACCAAGTTTTAGACTGATTGACAAAAATACATACACAAATTTAAAAAAGAAAGATTCAAAGTACCTAAATCAGGAATGAATGAGGTACCATCATTAACAATATTAAAGAAATAAAAGGATTATAAAGGAATATTATGAATAACTATACTCCCACAAAGAAGATATCTTAGATGAAATGGAAAAACTCCTACAAAGACATGAACCATTGAACTCAATTCAAGAAGTCAAAAATCTGAATAAAAATACAAGTAAAGATATTAAATTATTGTAATAGGCCATTTTCATTACCATAACAAATTATTTGAGGATAAGTAACTTTGTAAAGAATAAAAGTTTGGCTCGTGGTTCATGTTTTTGGAGGTGTAATGTTGAGGGACCACATATCTGGTCTTCTGGTGATAGTCATCTTACTGGAAGCAGTCTAGAGAATTACATGGTGAGAGACGGGGAGCTTGGCACAACAGCATGCGTGTGTGTGTGTGTGTGTGTTTGTGTATGTGTGTGTGTGTTTTCATCCATCCTGTGCTCTCTCTCTTCCTATAAAGAGACCAGAATTCAATCACAGGGGCTCCACTCTGGTGACTTTATCTAATTCTGATTGCTTGCAAAGGCCCTATCTCTAAACACTGCAGATGGATAAAGTTTCCACCTGCTTGTACCTCACGATGGATTAAATATTAACACAGGAGCCCTTGAGAACACTTTCAAACCATATCCAAACAGTGACAATTACTATTTGATAAAGTTCCCAGAAAGAGTCATGTTCTTATAACATCCCTGGTGAATTCTCCCAAACATTTGAAGAAAAATCAATACAAGTTTTTCATAAACTCTTTCAAAATAGGAGGAAGAGGAATGCGTCTTACTTGTACTATGCCAGCATTACCTGATACCAACCCACAATGGTAAAATAAAACTTTAACGTATCAATCTGAATATTGACAAAAAAATCCTCCACCAATTGCTAGCAACAGAATCTAGCAGTATATAAAAGCATTACACACTGTAACTAAATAGGGTTCATCTCAAGAACGCAGTCAGTTTAACATCTGAAAATCATTCATTGTAATGTGCTGTAGTTTGAGAATCAAAGGCAAAAAGCATTTGGTTATTTTTATTGACACAGAAAAAGTATTTGACAAAATGAAGTATCCTTTTCTGATAAAATACTTAGCAAATTAGAAATAGAAAGGAAGTTCTTTATCCTGATAAAGACCATCAAAGAGATGGTTAACATTGTAGTTAATGACAGACAACTAAATACTTTCTTCCAAAGACACAAAAAGATATTTAAAAATCACCATTTCCAGTCAAAACTGCCTGGGAGATTTTGGAATAAAGAAAATATATAAAACATCCTGGATGTACAGGAAGAAGCAAAATTATTTCTATTTGCAGCAACACAATCCTGTATATAAAAAATTCTAAATAGCCCACTAAAACTTCTTAGAACTAACGAGTTCAGCATGGAAGCAGTATACAAAATCCATGAACAAAACTCAATTGTATTTCTATGTAGCAGCAATAAGCAAAATGACATAAAATGAAGAAAAGAATTCCTTTCACAATAGCATTAAGATATTCTGGAATGCTTTTAACAAATAAGTACAAACATATATACTGACGGCCCTAATAATTATTCTTCTAATTTCAGGTCCACTTTTTTTGGTTGTTTCAGTTTCCACATATGAGAGAGCATACAGAATACGTGTTTGTGTCTGGCTTATTTCACTTAACACAATGTCCTACACTTCCATACATTCTGCTGCAAATGACAGGATTTCCTTCTCCATATTTGATTGATACTCCGCTGTGTATATACACTACATTTTATTTACCTATTCATCTGTTGGTGGACATCTAGACTAATGCTACATCTTGGACATGGTAAATAATGCCTAGGAAACATGGGCCTGCAGGTTTTGTATTCTGACTTCATTTCCTTTTTTAGGGTTAGGGTTAGGGTTAAGGTTAGGGTTTAGGGTTAGGGTTATGGTTATGGTTAGGGTTAGGGTTAAGGTTAGAGTTTAGGGTTAGGGTTAGTGTTAGGGTTTGGTTAAGGTTAGGGTTTAGGGTTAGGGTTAGGGTTAGGGTTTTGGTTAAGGCTAGGTTTAGGGTTAGTGTTAGAGTTAGGTTTAGGATTAGGGTTAGGGTTAAGGTAGGATTTAGGGTTAGGGTTAGGGTTAGGGTTTGGGTTAAGGTTAGGGTTAAGGGTTAGGCTTAGATTTGGTCAGGGTTAGGTTTAGGGTTACCTGGGTGTTGGATAGCTGGATCATAAGGTAGTCCTGGTTTTTTATTTCCAAGGAACTTTGTTTTTTGTTTTACTGTTTTCCATAATGGCTGTAATAATATACATTCCTACCAGCAGTAAATATGTGTTTCTTATTAATTACTTATCATTTTTTATTTTATTGTTTTTGTTTTGAAACACCACATCCTCTGAAAAGGCTATGACAAACAAGATATAGAGTAACAAGTAGGTAAAGATATAGAGAATTGTCACTGTCACGTACGCTGGAGGGAATAACACATGCTGTTTCCATTTTGGATGAAATATTTTGAGAGTGCCTCAGAATGCTAAGCATAGTATAGTCATATAACTCAAACTTTTTTGCTATTTATGTATCTAAGAAAAATAAAAGCATATTTCCATACAGTTTTGTATACAAACATTCATTCACAAACAGTATATGTTATGGTTTAGATATGAATTGTACCCCAAAAGCTCATGTGGGAGACAACACAAAAATTTTCAGAGGTAAAATGATTAGGTTATGAAAGTCTTAAATTAATTTATGGATTAAT
Organism: Aplodontia rufa; assembly: GCA_004027875.1. NCBI lineage: Eukaryota > Metazoa > Chordata > Mammalia > Rodentia > Aplodontiidae > Aplodontia > Aplodontia rufa. The sequence continues at coordinate 7,541 of PVKS010030499.1, forward strand.
CCACGGATATGGGTTAACCGGTTGGTAACTATAGGCAGGTAGAGTGTATCTGGAGGAAGCACTTCACTGGGTGCATGACTTAGGGATTTATGTTTTATTCCTCCTGAGCCAAGCTTAGTTTTTCTCTGCTTCCTGATTTTCATGTCCTGGTCTGCTTTTCTCTTCCACACCCTTTTGTCATAATGTTCTGCCTCACTAAGGTAACTGACAGGAAATGAGGGTGTAGCCATTTCCTCTTTGCAGGGGCCCCTTCTATATTCTGGAGCTTGTTGGATCAGAAATTTGGGAGAAGGCCAAGTCTGTTTCTTGACAGTCAATGACAATAAACAGGTGGGTGCATTGCAGGGAGAGCAGCTGGGAAATGCTGGATAAACATAAGTGAGACGACCCCAAGAGTTTTCTAAGAAATGGATGTTGATGCATGGTGGATGGGGAAGGAGGGCTTAAAGCTATTTAAAAAGTTGTAGACAGTCTATTTTGGGGCCATGTGTTTTTTTGGATCTAGGTAGTTATGTACAATTCATATCACTGAAATTCATCTGTTTTCATTAAAATCTCAAAAGCAGAAGTTTGAGTTACATAAAAATCAATCTTTTATTTCTTCTAGAACAAATGGCATAGGTGTTTCTGAAAAAGTGATTGGAGAGGGTGACAGGGTACAACCTGGACATTTAGCATTAGGTTTTAGCATTATGCTCATATTTTTATAAGATGGTGACTTCAACGGTATTTGATTTTCTCTCGTGCAATATGTTGACTTTTGAAGTTTGGCTTCTGTTCTGCTTTATGGCTTTTTTCATGGCAGAATCCAGGTTAAAGAAGAACTTTTGGGGATGCACCATTCTTACATCAGAAGAGCTGCTGGAAACACACGAGGTATTTTAAAGCTTCTGTTTCAATAAGGCCTATGTCAACACGAGTAGGCTCAGATGCCAAAGCCAGTCACCTGCCCAAGCCAAATAGCAATGAACCTTGGAGCCTAGATGTATTTCTTGTCCTGCATGAGACACTGCTGGTCACTTGCTGAAGATAGGCATTTATAATCCTTAAAATCGATTTAGAAACTGAAGGTAAGAGGGAATAAATAGTTCTTTACAATAGTGACATCATCCTGACAGGACACTCTGTGAGGTTGCGTTCCTGAGTTTTCATTTACTCTCTTGACAAATACACCAGGATTATATAATTTCAAGATGAAAGAAGATTCATGCTTTGTCATTTAATTAATTCAACTTGTGAAGCTTGACTGTTTTGTTTCCAATAATCATGCATTCTGTCTTTTTCCAGGATGATGGGTTTTAGGCTGGAATATGCCTCCTGGGGCATTTGGAAATGACTCAGAAATTCAATTCCACAATGGATTGGTGATCATGCCTGTACTTTGCATGATTTTCTTGTTCTATATGTATCATGTATCATAAACCACAGGAATGGAACTGCATTTCAGATTAAATACTATTTCTAGGGTATTCAATTAGTGCTACAAATACCTTCGTGAAGAAGAAGGATGCTTCTAAAATATTCCTACTTACTCTGAGATGTAGAGATATTTCAGATGTTCTTTACACACTCTTCACTTTTATTGCTCAACTTGTAATTATTTCCAAACATTACATTCTACTATCATCAATGAAATTAATGAGCAATACAATGGAAATTTGTTTCAGGGTCCCTAAAGCCACCAATAATAATCAGTGTTTTCATGATAATGACTGTGTGGCCTCTCCCTTTTTCCTTTTATTCAGTTCAGTTATTTTGTGTAGTGACTTTTGCCATTTCTTTTTGAAATTCATCCCTTAATCACAGTAACTTTTGATTTTATATAAGTAACATTTTCATTTTCAAATATTTCACATCAATTTTTTCACCTCTGTGCAAAATAACACTATTAAATGATTTGTTACAGAGCAATAGATTTTGATGTCTTATTGAAATATATTCTTATCTTTCTCTCTATTCTTTATATTTTTCTTCATATTATTTAATTCACCTGATTATTTATTTTATCACAAAGTTTACTGGTCCAGATTCTTCCAGTGCATAAACTTTAGGACAGTCAGATGGGCTCTGGAATGGAAGGAAGGAACTCTCATGCTGCGAATATCATTTGTGGCTTACCCTTTTAGAACACCAAATGTCTCCTTATTCGCAGAGTAATTACTGCAGCATGGCAAAATGGATTTCTAGACATTTTTTAGCCACTGAAATGACAAATCTTTATAATTTTCTTGTTAGGTTTTTGCCTTTGTTATGGTTTTCATTGACTTTCTCGTAGGAGAAGCTTCTACCCATTTTTCAGATTTTGTAACATTAATTTAGAGGAGTTAACGTTATTTCATGGCCTCAAAATTTTAGGTTAATTTTAATATAATTTAAAAATTGCTTGACAAAGTTAATTTTTTTCTTTTCTTTATTTTTGCTACTGTGGATGAAGACAGGGTTACTGTACATCCCCAGTCCTTCTTCTGTTTTGAGTCAAGTTTGCACTAAGTTGCTCAGGCTGATTCAGAACTTGTGATCCTCCTGCATCTGCCTCCTGGGTTGCTGGAATTATAGATGTGCACCACCACATCTAGTTTACAAAGCTAATTTCTAAAAACATACTAGAGTCATACACATGTCCTTGCCATTATTTTCTTGATTTTCTCCCGTTTTCTTTTTCATGTTAACAGGCATTTTTATTTCAAAATTCATTTTCCTCTTCTTTATATCTTCTGTTTTGTGTCATTGTTTTCTGGTTTTTATTTCCTTTTTTTCTATCAACTTTTCTTTTTCTACTTTTGTCCATCATTCATTTTCGTCTTCATTTACTAATATAATCTCATTCTTGGATTTTTCTCTAATTGATGCATTCTTTTCTCTTCCTTTCTTTATTTTAAGATGGGTGTCTCACTTTGTTGCCCTGGCTGGACATGAATTCCTGACTCAAGTGATGCTGATTTAGTCTCCAGAGCAGTTGGGGCTATATATGTGTGCTTGGCCATTCTCTCTTTGTCTCTCTCTGTCTCTCTCTCTCTCTTTCTCTCCCTTTCCTTCCTTCCTTCTTTCTTTCATTCTTGAATTACTTGCTATTGCTACCATAAAACAAAAAGCAGCTCATTAAAATCTTTTTATTGGTTCTTTTTCGCTATACATAACATTAAGATTCATTGTGACATATTTCATAAAACCATGGACTATAATTTGCTCTAATTCAGTCCCTAGTGCTTTCCATTTCCCTTTTCTCTTTCCACCCCAATTCCTTCTCTCTACACTACTGGTCTTTCTGCTACTTATTATTTTAATTAGTACTTTGTGTATATACATGATGGTGAGATTCATTGTGGTATATGTACATGTGTGTAGAAGCAAACTAGGTCAAATTCACTCCACTGCTCTTTCTTCATCCTGTGTCTTCTCCCTCCCCCTCAATCCCCTTCCTGTACTCCACTAACCTTTATTCCATTTGGATGGAATTCTTCCACAATTTCTTGTCTTTTATTCCATTTTTTCTCCTTATTTTTGACTAGCTTCTGCACAGCTGAAGGAAACATTTGACCTTTGACTTTCTCGGTCTGGCTTATTACATTTAGAATGATAATCTTCAGTTCCATCCATTGATTGGCAAATACCATAATTCCATCCCTCTGTATGGCTGAGCAATGTTCCACTGTGGATATATACCACATTTTCTTTATCCATTCATCTGTTGAAGGGTGCCTAAGTTGATTCCATAGCTTGATTATTGTGAATTGTGCTGCTGAACACATTGATGTGACTGGATCCCTATAGCATGCTGATTTTACATCTATTGGATATGTACCAAGAAGTGGCATAGCTGGGTCAGATGGTGGCTCCATTCCTAGGTTTTTTTTTTCCAGGAATCTCCCTACTGCTTTCCAGAGTAGTTGCTCTAATTTGCACTCCCACCAACAATGTACAAGTATACCCCTGCACACAAGTCCTTGCCAACACTTGTTATTTGTATTCTTGATAATTGCCATTCTAACTGGAGTGAGATGAAATTTCAATGTAATTTTCATTTGCATTTCCCTACTTGCTAGAAATATTGAACATTTTTTTCATATACTTGTGAGTCAAAGTGCTCTCTGACTGAGCCACATGCCTGGCCCTCATTAAAACCTTTGTGTGCCATCTGGCATGAGGATTTCATTGAGAACTAGAAGGTCTTTACTGTGCTTTGTTATGGTTTAGATGTGAAGGGTCCCCAAACAGTTCATGTGTGAAATAATAAAAGCATTTTCAGAGGTGAAGTGATCCGATTATGAGAGGTGTAATGGAATCAGTGGATTAATCCATTGATATGGATTAACTGAGTGTGGCTGCAGGAAATAGGTCACTGGGTGTGTGCTTTTGGGGATTTCTATTTTGTCCCTGGACAGTAGAGCTCTTGCTCATCTTCCTGGTTCCCATGTCATGAGCTGCTTTCCTCTCCCACACTCTTCTGCCTTACTCAGACCCAGAACTATGGAGGCTGTTAACCTTGGACTGGACCTCTGAAACAGTGAGCTAAAAGAAACTTCCTCCTTTAAATTGGTTCTGTTTTTTTTGGGGGGGGGTTGTCTTTTGGTCACAGCAACACAGCAGCTGACTGAAACATGCCTATTTAATGGAAATAAAATTTATCAGATCAGAAGAAATAGTAATATGTCTTAGTATTATCAGCATTTTAAGTAAAATGGAAAAAAATCATGCATGACTGGAAAGGGTTTCTTCTCACAAATTGGGATGAAAACTGGTCATAATCATTAGGCAGAAACTATGAACTATTTAGATGATAAATGCCAAGCTTATAATGAGTATCAGAAATTCAGAGAGAGAAAGAGAAAGAGAAAACAAAGCTGATGGAGAAGATGCAATAGAAGAAATAAATGAGAAATTTTCTCTTAAAATGAAGAAAGACATGGCTATTTACATAAAATTTTGTTAGATTTCTAACAGAACTAAAGAGATCATAATTTTTCAAATTTTGAACATCAAAAATAGAGTTTCATGACAGCATCTGATAAGAAAACTAACTGGTGAGTTAACAGGCAAATGGAATCATTAGGTTCACTTTAGAATTGCTTTGGTAGCACCAAACGTTGCAGGACAATTAATACATTTACAGTTTATGACTGAGTATAGTTTTGACTCCTGCTTCTATATCATTCATGCCCTTTAGAGGAGTGTTTAGAAATGAGGAGCTTTTTCATTGCCGAGAAGTCTGGGGTGCTTTTGGTGTTTTGTAGGCAGAATCCAGGAGAAATGCAAATTCTAAAGTACACAGGCTGATTGCTTTCTATGCACAATTGTCCTTTCCCAAAAACCCATGGCACCCAATAGGGGAACAGTGCTCAGAGCACCAAGAACAAACCTGGCAAAGGAAATGAAATGTTGATTTATAAACTATTAATATGATGGTTAAGGATAGGTAATATTTACACAAAGAAATTGCCAATACATGTAAGAAAAATCTATTTCATTGTTTTAATGATTAAAGTAAAACTCATAAAACTCTATTTTTTAAGCAAATATTGCAAAAAAAGAATCATTTTAGTGCTATAAGGATTTTGGACAATGGTAAATTTCATAAATTGCTAGTGGGAATTTTTATTGGTACAATGTTTCTGAAAGATGAATTAGCCTTTTAAAATTATATGCTCATTTATATGCTTAATTTTGAACAGGGATTCTACTACTAGAGAATTTTCTTGAAGCATTTATTTAGGGGATGTTGCAAAGGTGAATTTTGAGATGGTTATTGTATTCTTAGTGAAGATTAATAAACTACTGGAGTATTCAACCAATAAGGCACTGGATAAATGAATTATTGTACAGATGTACACTGGAATACCAGTCGTTAAAAGAATCATGTAAGTTTTATGTAGACATTATGGAAAAAGAATGCATGTATTGATGAAAAGACATATAGAACATTCATAAAATAAATCTATGAATGCAAAAGTTTTGAAAAATATGCAAATAAATATCTTGGGTGTGTGAAGTTGGACATATTCTTTTATTCCATATTATTGACTTTTTAAATGTTAAATAAGGAGAAAAATCCACTTCCAATATTTTTGGAGAAACAAATTACTAAATGAACAACTTCATAATTATAAGATCACTGTATGAGTTGTAATTTGGTATTTTTAGAATTCTACCTATATATTACGGAGATATAAATATTTAAAATGAAAAATTCAACTACATTGAGTTAAATACATCAGGTATGTAAAAAATTCAATATAATAAGTTAGAATGGATTTATGAAGCTGTTTTTGAGTTGTGGGGTGATCTTTTCTATTTGGCCTTTCCTCACTCTTTGGGCATAATTTATGCCTCTGAAATTAATATATATATATTTAGGGTATATGGACATACATAAGGTATCCCATTCTTGAATCAAACTTAAGATTAGCAAGATGACATTTTACAATTATAAAGAGAACCAGTAATGGCAACACTGAAAGTCCTTTCTAGTCTCCTCTGAAACTCATGGTGAAATTTGATTCCCGATTAAGAGTATTGTGAGGTATTGGAATTTGTCAGAGGTAATGAGGTCATTAAGAAGAACCAATGGCTTTCTTTTTGGAGTGAGAAAAACATACTCTGGCTGAACCGGTTGCTAGAAGAGAGAGTCTTCATAAAGTGAGGCTGGCCTGCCTCTTGGTCTCCCCCAGACACTGGCTTGCCTGTCCTCCTTCTGCCATGTTATGACACAGCACAAGACCCTCACCAGGAGCTGAGCAGATGCCAGAGGCTTGACTTTGGACTTCCCAGCCTCCATCATCATGAGCTAAATAAATATTTTCCTTTTAAAAATTTCAGTCTCATGTGTTCCGTTATAGCAAAAATGACAACAACAAAAAAATGGGCTAAGTCCTTTTCACTACAACTTCCTCTTCAGGTTCTTAATATTTTATCCATTTCTTTTCATAGGAATAACAGGTAAAAATTGCCAAGATACATCCATGACCTACAGTCCCATAAGGAAATCTTGTCTTAATGGAACCAGTGTTTTACATATTACATTTTAGCTAGTAAATTCAGCCAGTTTCTTACTCTTATTTTATTTTGAACTGTCATTTTTATTTTTCTATTCCCACACCATTAAAAGCTATAAAAATTTTTGCACATTATAGTTATTATTATATTATTATGTTAAATACCTTTTGTAACAATCTGGTCTCTCAGGCTGTGGCAATGATTATATAATATATTCTTTCTTAGGGAATTAAGCACTTTTTAATTTTCTTCATAAAATTTCTAGAACTGTATCTGATGAGACTATAGCATGGTTATATTGCTCATTTTATCTTAAATTTACGAATGATTTGTTGCAATATTTTTATCTAAAAGTTTGTTCTATTTTTTGTTTAATTTTCAATCAAACTTGAACATTTTAAATATGTAAATTAATTTAGATTTTTTTAAAAAGTATACTCTATGCCTTTCTGTTTTTCAGTTGTGAGCATCAATAACGAATACTGAAGATTTTCCTGTAGTTTTCCCTTAAGTTTTAAAGTTCACCAGTGATTGCATCTATGTCTTTTTTTAGAATGCCTGTTGAATTACACTGTGGATCCTCATACTGTCATTTGTTTAAATTGAAAAATAAAAGATAATATAGAGTTTCTTTTCTATTTTAACTTCAGAAAATACGGTTGTTCCTTGGTATATGAGAGGGATTCATTCCAGGATTCCTCAGAATACCAGCAGCTGAGGATGCTCCGTTCTCATTCTAAATGATCATATGCAGATGAAGGGTTTTTTTCAGAATATTTTATCCCACTATTAGTTGAGTTGCATGATGTAGGACCTGATAGTTGACAGCAATTAAGTTCAAGGTTGAATTTATTCAGCTTGTATCTCCCATTTTTAACATTTATGAATTTTATAAAATAGGTAGAATAAGAGTGCCTTAGTCTTATTTGACTACAGGAATAGTTTTGCTTGTTTTATAAGAATGTTTATGTGGCAGATATTGATCTGAGACTAATGCTGAAGTGAAACCTATAATACTCAGCTGCCTTCTTGTTGGCTACCAGTATTTTCCAAAAACAATCTTGATACCCTCACTTCCTGGAAAGAGCATTACTATGCCCTTGATCTAGGAGTATTGTACTTATTCTTCAAGACACTCAATAAATATGGCATAATTGGAGACATGCAATAAAATGGAATATAAACCTTAATAATTTCTAATGAGGATAGCAGCAATAATGTCATTGAAGATTTAAATGACAAAATATGCCTTTGAAATTCATATGCACAGAAAACCTAATCTTACTCCAATGGGTTTTATGAAGATGTTGGCAAGATATACAAATGATTATTTTATAAAATTTTTACCTCAAGAGTCTACTTACTTCGACTCATATTGTGGGCTTTGCTTTCTGGGAAAAATTTATCTGTCTGTCTATCTAGCATCTATCTATCTATCTATATAAATATATTTAAATTTAACTATTACATGTCACTTTTTAAAATGTTCTTAGTAAATTTCAATCCCTGAAATGCATTTGGTTTTCAGATCATCATTTTCCCAAAGGTTTCAATTAAATTCAAATATCAACAGCATGCTTGGGAGTCTGTGACATGAAGAGATATAGCTGAGGGAAAAAGGGGATATTGCTGAGTTTTAGAGGAATTATTCCTAAGTGAGAAATTAATTTGCCTCCCAGTTCATCCTCTGGTCCTCTGGATGCTGATTGCCAGGGCATATATAGTACCCACAGAGGAAGGGAAGAGGGTATTCTGAAGAGAGATGCCTTGTTGGGGGCAGACCTGGGAAAGAAGGAATATTCTGAACTGAGTGATCAAGGAAACAAATATGGACTTTAATTCCAAATATGATTTTAGTTGCAAAGTTGATGGGTTTTGGTTTCATAATCAGTGCTCAGTCTAAAGATACAAGTTTGAGTTCAGGTTATGATTTAAATCAACCATCTCTACTTTGTTGTATTATTCTTTAGGACATGTATTGCTACATTAAAACTTCAAATCTTCAAGTTCTTTTCTATAAATTTTTCCATCCCAAATATTATTGCTCCATTTGAAAAGCTAGATAGAATATAGCAATTTTCAACTTTTTCAAGAAGGTTTACCTTATATAATGGTACTTTTAGTTTTAATTTTGCAATCCTTTTTATTACAATCTTTAATTGTAATCATTATAACAATCATTTACTTATAATCTATAAATGTAGTCCAGGTTTTGAATTGAACTGAATTCCCATTGCAATAGCCATCTTTATCTTTTATGACTTAATTAACTAAGTAGCTTTAATTAATATATTAGATTTTAGCCTATTGTTTCTAAAAATTAACTTTCATGATGTGTTCAAAATTAAATAATTACTGTCATTATTGCAAAATTAATCATTACACTTGAATATAACTACACAAAACAGCAAAAGTTAGCAAGTTTTAAAGTGCTTCTTAAGAATTTAATTATGAGATCCATCAATGCTGACATCTTAATTTTGTTCTGCTCTTCCACTGATGCATTTATTTTTATGCAATTGTGAGCAGTCAAAGGTCCCTTTCACAACAACAGATTTTATTTGCTTCACTGCACTTAATGAAATTCATGTGCATGAGTGAATTGCACAAATAAATTTAATTTCTGTACCTGAAATTCTTATCTGTAAGGGTGTCTAATATTTTAAAACAGGAAGGCACTAGAGGAAAGCGAGTCATAGAGAATCACAAAAACCGTAGGGTAAAAGACACAAAAGAAGATATTTAGTAGGTTTTGATAAATTCATTCTGTTTTATACCTAAATTCATTCAATCTCATGGGTAACGAATTTAGTCTTGACATTTTCAGAGAAGATTCTACCCATTTCTTCAGACCTATTTTCTATTACCAGAAAGCGTTTCTCAGAATCAATAGCTTTGTTTCAGCTCCTACATCACCCTAAAGGAAACAGCTCATTGATTGGTTTCCATAAAGCAACCATTTCCAGCAAACATTTTTTGAGTTTTCTAATCTGTTTCTTAAAGTTAGTGAGCATGCTGAGTATGACTGAATTCATTTATTGAATATGTTAGGTTTGGACTGTACTGTGAATTAGAGATAATTTGTGCTGTTCCCAGGGACACTGCCATTAAACAGCATTGGTACTCCTCAACATGGTCTTGTTAAGCAAGCTAAAGCAATTTTTACAGATGATATTTTAAGACTTAACTTTTCGTTGAGTGAAAGCAATTAAAGATAGGGGACCAGGAGCAGTAAGCTCATAGTCCTAGTGGGCACCATTGTTACTGTATTCAGTACTGAGGACATCCTTTCCGGAGCACTTCATTCAGACTCTGTCTGGCTCTTCTTTTTTGGGGGGGAACTGAGAGAGGCTTTCTTTACTGACTTCCAGTTTTACCCATTATACTTAATGAACTGGGGTTGCTTTACTCTAAAGTGCCTGGTGTGGAATTCTCTTTTGATTAGATCACATGATAGAGTTAAGCCAGGCTAAAAATAGGCTAACCTGTTGTCCTTATGTAGATGCTAATTGGAACCTAGCTCTTGCTCTCACCTCGCTATAGCAAGCAGACTTACGGTAGAAACCGACAGCATCCTCTCCTTAACCTGCAGTTCATTTACCCTTCATAAACAAGAAGAGAACACTTATGACTTTTATTACAGTATATTGCTATGATTATTCTATTTTATGACTGTTAATCTCTTACTATCTAATTTATAAATTAAATTTTATCATAGGTATTTATGAATAGGAAAAATACTATGTATAGGGCTCAGTATTAGCCAAGGTTTCAAGCATCCCCTGGGAATCTTAAAAGGTTCCCTTGTGGTGAGAAGTGGACTAGTGTGTAAAAGTAAGTACAATACCTTGTAAGAAGTCATAGTAGAATGCAGGAAGGGGTGATGAATAAAATGTTTTAATAGAGACTTGCCTTTTGAAATGGATCTTGGAGAATTAATTAGAATTGTGCAGGAAGAGGAGAAAGAGATGGGCATGGAGTCCAAATGGACCAGAGGGCCTTTGTGAAATTAGCAAATTGTTCGTAAATGCCTTATCCCTTTCTTTTCAAATTCATACTCCATTAGATCATTATTGGTCATAATTTTGCCTGTAAGATTAGAAACAGGAGTGTGAGAAAGTGCTATTTCAGTGTTTGGATTTAGGAACCGTGTTGCTGCTGAATTATTCTTTGAGCTTATTCTCTTTTTTTTTCTAGGTTTGCTTTTTTCGATTGAACGATTAGCTCATAAGTTTTCAATTTTAACAACTTAGAAGTGTTTATTATACACTATTGCACTACCTACGATTTTATGTGTAAGTTTTATTTCTTTTGTCCTTCGTCCTTCAAGTAATATTTTTCCATTCCAATCATAATACATCCCTTGACTCATTAATTATTTAGACATATATTATTATTATTTGAAAAGATAATAAGATTTACTATATTTGTGACATTTTTGTGAGTTTTTGATTTGGGAGGCTTTAATTTTATTCCACTGGGGTCAAACAGTGCTCTGTATAATAAATTCTTCAATACTTATAGAAACTTTTTGGTGGGTGGTTCTTGGCCAATTTTTGGAAATGTTTATGATTGTTTAAAATTTTTGGTTTCAGGGCTCTCTTAATATGGTTGCATTTTATTTTTTATATTCGTAGTCACTCTGATGAGTATAAAAATGATATCTCATTTTGGTTTTATTTTGCTTTTACTTAGTAAGGATTTTTAACAACTATTTCTTACAAAGTAACCAGTTAAGGGTTTTTTCCTCCATTGATAGATTGGTATATACCTTTATTTTTTAATTTCAAGGAATTATGCATATACTCTACTTTGGATATACTCTCCTTGTGATGTCTTGTAGAGCTTTGTTGCTAACCATAATTACCAATTAACCAATCATTTTCTATGATTGATTTTTGTGATGTTATGAAGTACATACTGTGATGCTATTTTCTATACTGATGTGCAATTAATTCACATTCACTTATTGCAAAAAAAATGCTCCTTGCACTACAAAGCACTGCCAACTTTTCCATACAGTGAGCAACTGTAAAAACATAAGTAGTTCTGGGCTCTCTATTGTATTTCATTGCTCTCTAAATTACAATAGTTTGATCACAAATACTACTATCTGGAAATTTAAGTTCTACAACTTTGTCATTCCTTGAGATTGACTTATCCATGCTTGAATTTTTCGTTTCCATTTTTATCCACAGATTCATGCATCCCTGATACAAATTTTTTATGGGGATTGAATTATACCTATAGTCCACTTTGAAAAAATTGAATTCCTAAGTATTAAGTCTTTCCAAAAGTGCCAAAAATATATTTTGGAGGAAAGGCTTTTTCACAAATGGTGGTGGGAAAACTGGATAGCTATATGTAGAAAGGTGAAACCGGACCCCTATCACTCGCCCTGCAGAAAACTCAAATTGAAATGGATTAATGACTCAGGAATTGGACCAGAAACTTTGCAACTGCTAGCAGAAAACAAAAGGGTCAATACTCCATCATATAGGCACTGGAATTCCTTAACAAGATCCCCAAAGTGCAAGAAATAAAACCAAGAATCATTAAATGAGGCACATCAAACTAAAAAGCTTCTGCACAGCAAAGGAAATGATTTAGAGCATGGATAGAAAGCTCACAGAATGGGAGAAATCCTTGACCAGATACTTCTCCAATAAGAGATTAATATCCATAATATGTAAAAACTCAACCCCCCATAATCAAAAAACAAAAACCCAACAACGGATAACCCTTCTTCTCAAAAGAAGAAACACAAATGGCCAACAAACATGAAAAAAATGTTCAACATCTCCAGCATTCAGGAAAATGCAAATCAAAACTACAGTAAGATTTCATCTTACTGAAGTCAGAATAGCAATGTTCAAAAATACAAATAATAATAAATGCTGGCAAGGTTGTTGGGGAAAAAGTGCATTTGTACAATGTTGGTAGGACTGCAAACTAACATAACCACTATGGAAAGCAGTATGGAGAGTCCTCAGAAAACTAAAGATGGAACCACCATATGACCCAGCTATCCCACTCCTGGGTATTTTTCCCAAAGATCTAAAAAGGGGATCCTACAGTGATATGTCAACTCAATGTTTTATAACAACACTGTGCACAACAGCTAAATTATGGAATCAACCCAGGTACATGTCAATAAATGAACTGATGAAGTCATTTATATATATGTATATATATGTATATATATAATATATATTTATATATTATATATATAATGGATTTATACTTAGTCATAAAAAATGAAATTACATATTTGTCAGAAAATGAATGGAAATGAAGAATATCATGCTAAGTGAAATAAGTCAAACTCAAACTCAAAGGTTGAATATTATTATTTTTTGTCATATGTGGAAGCTAGGGTAAAATAAAGGAACAGAGGAAGGAAGGATAGGATATCATAAAGATAAAGGGAAGATCAGTAATGTAGAAGAAGGAGGTCAAGAGGCATAGTGGAAGGATGGCTAAGGGGAGGCAATGCAGAGTGAATTATTAAAAAATCATGTTATATGCATATATAAATATGCCACAGAGAATTTCTCCTTTATGCGTAAGTAAAAAGAACCAATCAAATATAAATAGATGAGCAAAAGTAAGTCTAGTATAGTAGAGAAAGAAGAACACAGGGGAAGGAAAAGAGAACAGAAAGGAAAAGGGGGAAGGGAAATGGGGGGATCATGAATTCCACGCATGTATGAGTTTTTTGGGATGAACCTATTTTAAATACTATAAATCCTTAATAAAAAAAACATAAAAAGCGTAGACTTTCAATTCATCTAGCTGCAATATCTGTCCATTACTAAATATTTACTTTCTCCAGTGTGTCTTGTACTTTTCTGTTTATTGATCATTATTTTTACTAGACTTATTCTTAAGTATATGGCATAAATACTAGTGTTTAAAAAATCTAACAGCTTCTAATTGTTGCTAGTATACAGTTATACAATCAATTTTTACAGATTGATCTTGTATTCAGTGGCATTGCTAAATTCACTTACAACCTCTTACATGTTACCTTGAATTTTTAATAATCTTTGTACACTCTTATCATCTGCAAATAATAGTGGATTTACTTTCTTGAACTCCCAATGATTTTTCATTGCCTCTTACTTTGGTGAGGACCCAGAGAATTCCTCAGACCTTGATATTTTGAGAATGACTGAACATTGTGCTAGGTATGGAAAAGAGATCTTATATGCCAGTATTTTGCATGCTTGCCCTCACTGAATTTTGTCATCAGTCTTCTAGGTGAATGTGAGAATTAGCATCTGTCAGCTCAATTTTGCAGAGGAGGTAACCAGACTCAGAAAGGATGAAGTGCAAGAATGATGAAGAATGCTTTCCATATTTTTCTTCCACTAGAAACACATAGGAAGGCCAATGATGTAGAAGAACTAAAGGAATGATGAACGTTTTTGTATAGATCATTTTGTGGACTTATGCTTTCATTTCTTTTAGGTGTATACCTAGGAGAACTGCTGAGTCAAAGGACACTTTGGTATTTAGTTTCATAACAAACTACCCTTTATCCAGAAAATGTTATTATTTCATATTCCTGCTCAGTATACATGAGAGTCCTGAGCCTTATCCTTACATGTAGTGTTGTCAGTCTTTAAATCTCAGGTGTTTTAATTGAGAGTGTAGTTATTTAGTTTAGTTTTATATGCATTTCTCTGATGAATAATTATGCTTAGTCATTTCTGATCTTGTTATTGGCCTTTCATATTCATTTGCTCACTAAACCTACATTCTGCATCTATTTAACTAATCTTGGATCAAAAAGGTTTGAAAAAATATTGTGTCTGTACTAAGCGTGTGAAGACATGTTTTCTTGCCATTATTCCCTAAACAATATAGTGTAGCAACTCTTGATGTATTATTTACATTGCTTTGGTGACTGTTGGAAATCAAAAGTCACTGTAGGTGTGGGTTTATCATCATCACATGATATATTGATCAATTTACTTTTGTAATAAGTCTTGAAATAAAACAACAATATTGCAACCTCTAAAGATAAATGGAGGCTATGGAAGAATTTATGCTGAGTGAAATCAGCATAACCCAGAGAACCAAGGGTTGAATGTCTTCACTCATCTGTGGAGGCTGGAACTAGACCCTGGCCATGGAGAAAGGAGGTCAATTTTCATGTTTTAAATCAGGAAAAGGTGTGATGTCATACAACCTAAGGCATTCATAGAGATGTATTGGGAAGGTGGGAGGGGGAAGGATAAGGGTGGGTAATGAGGAGGCTCTTGGGGGTAAATCTAATTTTCAGAATTTATATATATATTATTTCTTTAGAAGCTTATTTGATTGTTCAACAAATACATTTCTTAATAAAAAAAGAAAAAAAACTTGGTAAGTCTGCCAACTTTTCTTTTTAAACACCATGAACATACTAAATATGTACATACTAGGTGTTTTCAAATTTTAAAATCAACTTGTCAATGTCTGAAGAACAAAAACTGCCCAGTGGGATTTTTATTGGTATTACATGCATTCTAATTAAAAATTTAAACATAATGCACAGCAATAAAAATATCAATAAAATAAAATTTAACAAACAGATTATACTTTGATAAAAAAACCATAGAAAGCCATGAAAAGTTAAGGAAATAAAAATGAAGTCTCTCCAAGCAAAATATTATTATTTTAATGCCATAGTTGCTAAAACATTGTTGTATTATAGCTAGATCAGCTATAAAAGAAGCCATCAATATATGGAAACTTTTCATATGACAAAAGGACATTACAATCAGTGAAGAAATGTAGACTCTTCAACAGTTTGTGCTGGACCAATTGTTCTGTTATGTGACCAAAACTTAGAACAGATTCTAACTATATCAGACTGTATCCTAAGTTCAACACCAAATGGTTTATGACCCAGATGTGGACACTAAAATTTAAAGTATTTGTCCGAAAACATAGCAGAATAAATAGTCTTCATGACATAAAATTAATTACTCTGAAAAATTTTGTGAGTCAAGTCACCATTAAATATGACAAGGACAGCTACTCACTAGGAAATAATATTTGTGATGTGTAAATTACAAAAAATGTTATATGGAATATAATATAGAATATTAACTAATATAATTACAAAAGGCAAACAGTAAATTGATAAAAGTGTGAAATAGATTGTGGCAGCTGGTCCTCAATGGTGGCTGCTGTCACTTCCTTCCTCCTTGTTGTATGCGCATGCTGCTCCGCCAACTTGGAGATGGACTCTCTCTTCCTCTTGAACCTACACTCATTGTATGAATTGGTTTGATCAATAGAATGCAGCAGAAATGATAATAAATAATCAAGGGGAAGCAAAAGAAATCTGAAAGGATGGTTAAAAAAAAAAAAGATGCTCCACCTCACTGACAATCAGGGAAATAGAAATCAAATGTCCAATAGTGTCATTTCACACACATCAAATAGGCATTTATAAAGCTTGATGATATCAAACAGTGGTGAGGTGGGTCAGTCATATCCTGATGAGGGCAATCAAACTTGCTACAAATAGATTGGAGGACAATTTTGAAATATCCATACAAAATAAAAGCGTATGTTTTTCACACTCAGCAATTTCAATTCCTCTGTATACACCCTAGACTGATTTTCCCTTAGGCCTGTGAATACATGCATGAGAATGTTTAGCTTTACATTCTTTATCAAAGTGAAAGATTGGAAATCAACTGTCGATTTATCATTCAGAGGAAAAAAAAGAACTGAATCCTTTTCGTATGAATGACAAAAGCAACTTGTAGAATGATAACTTACATTGATGAAATGCGC